>OY757017.1:108287411-108534911 GCA_963580285.1 Lucinisca nassula | reverse complement strand
ACATCTCACACGCTGCTTGCAGGTATACATACACATGAGTGGTGTAAATGAGTATGAGTGTGGTTGCTCAAAAGGCAGTGCCTTTATTTCATATTAGTTCGTTTTTGAATGTGTGTATCGCTTATTGTCTGCGCCCGTAGACTTTCTTAAGGAGAAGCAGTTAATAAAAGGTCATTGTGACTGGTTTTTGATTGACTGGTTTCATTTTTCATAGGACAATTTTCCATCTGATTACCCCGGGACACCCCAACGCTGGTTACACTGCAACACCCCCTTGCGTATTTATATCCGGTAATTACCGGAACTCTGGCTGGAACCGAGCGTGGTAGTTCAGGGGCTAGTGCAGAGGCCACGGTTCGATTCCCGGCGGCGGGAATTAAATTGTGGTATCCGAACATGCTCCATTGGCAGGGATGAATGCCAAACAATGCACCGTCCTTCGGATCGGGACGTTAACTGAAGGTCCCCTGTGCAGGCAGAATCATCCCCCTGGGCAGGTCAAAGATCCCTACCGTATTTGGTTACTGTGTAGGCTTTCATCATGCAAATCTGGAGTGTATGTAATGTATACCTGCCTAGAATGTCCGCGAGGGCGTATGGCAGTATATTGAGAAAGAAGGAAAAGATTAATCTCGCGCTTGCAAAATAAACACAAATTCGTGGTTTACATGAAGTTGACTTCGCTCTCATCTTGTTCTTCACACATCTAGTTCTTACTGCTCTGAAGATTTTTTTATTTTGTATAAGGTTAACCTAGAATGTGAAATAAAAAATGGTTAAGTTAAAATGGGGAATGAAAGAAACATGTAGGCATGTAGTGCAAGTAGTTGTAAGTGAAAGAGCGGTAGTTTTGTTTTTATGTCACATTGGAGAGAACATTTAGAAATCCTTATTTGTAATCTTTGACTGTTATACACTTACACATTAACTGACATATTATTACAACATGCGAATGGTAAGTTTTGTCATTTTAGTACTGCACAAATAAATGTGTGCTAAGCGTAATCTCAAGCTTTTTTGTAAATACTAATACTTGTATCTTTTTGTTTTGGATAGCCAATGGAAAGTAACTGTCCTTTTGGCTTTCCGCTGTTGGTGTTTCCATTAGGGTCTAGTTATTTCGTGTTTGTGTTTCTTTCCCTTAGGTGTCTCTGATGGGAGGTGTGGGTTAATTGTATCGATTCCAGGGGCCAGTTGTTCAAAGCATCGTTAGCCGAACGAGCTCGTTAGTGGTCATATTTTTAACTCTTCTAGCAAGTACAATATCATAAATTTTGGTATTTTTGCTGAAAAAAATGTGAGCAGCTTTTGCATCCGCAAAAGCTGCTCACATTTTTTCAGCAAAAAATTCTGCATATTAGGCATATTTAATGATCAACGTTTTAATGATACGTTAACTAACGACGTCGTTAGTTTTGAACAACTGGCCCCTGGTCTTCTATTTTGGAGGGGTGTTCATTTCCCGGACTTGTTAACCTAATGATATATCGTTTTACCAAACATCGTAATATAAACAGAGCAATATCACATTAACCCTTGTCCTGCTGAATATCTTAATCTGCCACACCCACCACCAATTATTAGCCAATCAGGTTACTTGATGCAAAGTATTGCAACCATTCCACAATCTGAATGACAAACATTGTAGATCCTGATTGGAAGCCATCTGATCTGGATCTACATTGTTTGAAAGATAAGACATATCCGGGCTCAACAGGAGAAGGGTTAACAAGTCCGTATAAGGACGCCCATGCAAATCCCACTTAATACATAGGAAACTAGAATTTACATGGGCGTGCAATTTTTCTTCTTATCTCTGCTCAAAGACAATGATAGAAAGGCTTTATGTAACAAGCCCCCGCACGTATGTGTGGAGCATCAGTAAGACAAAAGTCACACATTTGCATGAGAAACGAAGATGGTTTAATCGACCCAGATTTACTTACTACTGCTACTGTCCGTGTGAGTACACAATCCAGATCCACGTATAACGTTTATTTATAGCAGCGCTAATTTTCCGTCCCTGACGTCAGAGCGCTGGGTAAAAGCGTTGGCTATTTGGTTATCTGTATAATCTCGTTTACTCTACTGTCCTGGGCTAATTGGCAAACAGTGTGGACCCAGATCAGACGCCACAAACTGTGGCGTCTGTTCAGGGTCTACTCTGTCGACAGTCTAAGTCCCAGTTCAGGACCATTTTCTCAACCTGCACTCAGTTACGGTCAACCTGCCGGTGCTGGCGGAAGTTTGTCGGAGTTGACTGGCAAGCTGATCTGAATCTTCGCTTATCACACGTGTTCGAAGACACACTCTCACATGACGCGGCTTATCTTTTCTTGTCCCTAATGACTTCTAAAGTGCAGACTGGTGCGTCCAACAACGCAGCCGAGAAGCCTCCGTGGTGTAGTGGTTATGATACTCGCCTCATTAACCAGGGGTCGTGGACTGGATCCCGGTTTTCTCCAGACTTTCGGATGTGTCTTTAAACCGAGATCCCGATTCCGTATCACATCAGCTGTTGGTGAGACGTATAACGCATATACACATACGATACGGAAGCCCGCCGAGCACTTACCTGTTGCCTACCGTCTGTATGCTCGGCGAGCGCCCGCATTATTTACTTGACAAATTGTTCGTTCGTGACGGTTTTTAAGGTAACCGAGCACTTAAAGCACATGTACATACCTCCATAGGTGTTACCCCTAAAAGTAGTCCAGGTTTAGTTTTCAAACTTTCTCAAAGGCATTCGCATGGAGAGATACATCGGGGTCCGATGCATCACTCTCGCCTCAGGCTCGGTGCAATGAAACGAAAGTGGTCTGTAAGTTACAAAAAAATCGACAGGCGGTCTGCAAAATAGCAGACTGTAAATAGCAGTTTTGAAACGGGGTCAATTCCGACCTGCGAATCGTGTTCCGTCGCCAGTGCCCGTCTGACCGAGGCGGCCTTTGAAAAGGCGATAGTTCCTGAAAAGCATAGGCTAGCATCCTGTGTTCGTCCACTTCATTTGAAAATTTCCTCAGCTGAATGTGCATAGGATAGTATACATGTAGCTAAGTGAGTTCACGTATCAAGAATATCATTCTACGTATCACTGGTCATAAAGAAAACACGTACGTGTGAAATAATGGCGTCTAACATGGTGTCAGATGTGATAATTTTAGCTAAAAAATGATAACATCTTTCTAATTTCTGCTTTCAACATAGATTGTGGGTGCTCGTCAGAACCGCCTCATTGAGGCGGTTCTAACGAGTACCCACAATCTATGTTTTGGAGCAACAATAAGGCAGGTAGTGTATACCCCCGTAAACCCTACTTTTCTCTATATAAATGGGGTTTAGTGGGGTCTTCGTTACACGGGCTTGTTATCATGATGTAATGATACAGCGATTCCCCTATGGGTCCGTTTAAAGGTCCATTGTCTCCCTGGCAAACCTGGCGACATAATATGGTAGTGTAGCCATCGGTCAGTAGCCAAGTCCGTGAATGAGCACCCCCTAAACCTCACTTTATATAGAGAAAATTGGGGTTTATGGGGTCATACATTATTTTTTCTTATTTCTTCTCCAAGACATAGGTTATGGGTACTCGTTAGAACCGCCTCAATGAGGCGGTTCTAACGATCACACACAACCTATGTTTTCAGTATAAATAAGAAAAATATCACGGATTTTCTTCAGAAAAGTAGCCATTTTGGAGATTTGAAAAATGCACTATGTCGCACGGGTGTGTTATCGTAATTTATCATATGGCGTCGCGTCTGAGAGTGTAATAACGTCATGTAATATATTCGATAATGCACTAGTGGATTAAATATGCAATTAGCTAGATACGTCCCGTAACGTTACATGTACGACGTCCTTAACGACATTGTGTTTACTTATGGCGGAATAGTGACATTTTTTTTATAAAACTATCGTGAATAAAATGCGTTTTAAATGTCATATGATAAATAGAATCTTGCATTCGTGCTCATGTATTAAACTCGTTGAGGAAAAGGGATAAAATGCTCGGCAAAGCCTCGCATTTTATCCCTTTGCTCAACTCGTTTAATAAATTCAATAATACATGAACACTCATGTAAGATCCTTTATGTTGTCAACCCCGTGCCGCAAGTCAGACCACAAAATGCGTTGGTGCCGGGGCTAAACAGCATTGTGCTGGTCAACCGGCGTGGCCGCTGTGGCCGTAGGAAGAGCCGTTTGATCAGGACAAGGTGATGTCAGCAAAGCACAGATCGGGACACTAATGGTCCGAGGGAAGCAGGATGCTTTGTAAAAATTAGTTCTTGCGATAAGGGTCTGAAATGCCATTGAGTGATGATTTTTAAAGCGCCCAGTTGGTGGTGTTGTGGGGGGGGGGGGGGGTCAACTGTAGAGCTCCCTGAGGTAGCAAAAATGCACTAAATTACAGAGTCTTATTTAGTATTACATAATTTTGTACCAGCAATCAAGTGACTGAAAGTCCTTGTGGGTGGGACAATGCCGAAAAGGGGTCTACTCTTGAAGGAATGAATTGTTTCTAAGATTTCCTTCTTTTAAGATTAGACCCCTATTGAAAGTGGAGAAAAAAATAGTTTTGAAAAAAAGTCGTCTCTCTGGATGTGTATCCGTTACCCTTATCCGCTACAAAAGTGCATTATACAGTCCCGCTTCCATTCTACAATCTCGCTTTCGGCCCCCATTGAGGCGAATCTAACGAGTACCCACAACCTATGTCTAGGAGCAGAAATAAGAAAAATAATGCATACCCCCGTAAACCCCAGTTTTTTCGATAAAAAGTGAGGATAGGGGGTGTTTATTTCACGGACTTGTTCACGTGATGGAAATTATGCAATGTTGGTCTTTCCTTCGAATTTTACCAACCTTTTGCCAAAATTGCTGACTATTACACATGCAAAACTCCTTTTGTAGTGATTTCCGTCATAAAACCTTCGAGTGTTGCTTTTTACGTTCTTCTTTCGGTGGTTTATTGCAGCCTGTTCCGGTGGTTTATTGCAGCCTGTTCCGGTGGTTTATTGCAGCATGTTCCTGTGGTTTATTGCAGCATGTTCCGGTGGTTTATTGCAGCCTGTTCCGGTGGTTTATTGCAGCCTGTTCCGGTGGTTTATTACAGACTGTTCCGGTGGTTTTTGGCATCCTGTCCATTGCATATATACGCGCGATGTGTAACAATTTTCTTTTTTGCTTGAAACGTTACAAACGATTCTCACGCGCACGCATACACTATGTGAGAAATTGTCATAAATGTTCATCCGAAAAAAAAAAATGTCAGTCTTAGGGTCATTATCTCACAGGGATGTAATGTCTTAATGTACTCTTACAAAATGATACAAATAAGCCTTAAATGAATACAAACAACGTGGGCTCCTCTAGGAGCAGTCTGGGGCCTTACTGTTTGACCTACCTGCTAAAATATGGTTCATTACGATAACACACCCGTACGGCATAGTGCATTTCTCACATCTCCAAAATGGCTACTTTTCTGACGAAAATCCTTGATATTTTTCCTATAAATGCTCAAAACATAGGTTGTGTGTGCTCGTTAGAACCGCCTCAATGAGGCGGTTCTAACGAGTACCCACAACCTATGTCTGGGAGCAGAAATAAGAAAAATAATGAATACCCCCCTAAACCCCAGTTTTCTATATATAAAGTGGGGTTTAGGGGGGTCTTCATTTCTAGGACTTGTTCACGTGATGGAATAGTTTGCAAGAAGATTCAGCAGACAACATAAACAACTTTCATTTTCAGATGCAGTTTTTCATTGTCTTAAGGGGAATGGGAACACCTACAGGGGAGGCAACTCTTTCAAAAGTATTTTTGTTTTTGTCTCCCATGTCAATAGGGGTCAACTCTTAAAGTAAAGAATTTGCTCCTGAGGAGCAAATTCTTTCCTTTAAGAGTAGACCCGGGTCAACTCTTAAAGGAAAGAACTTGCTCCTGAAAGAGTGGGACATGGTTTATAGAAAAGCGGACAGGAAGTCCCGAAAGTTGCCTCCCTTTGAAAAATGGCGGAAAATCTGCCAGGTGTTCCCATTCCCTTATAGTGAAGATGCAGAACACACGCCGTATTTGGCGGCATCTGATATTTGTCCACACCTTAAGGGTTATGATCAATTTCCTTCCTATTAAAGTACACCATGGCTTTTCTATGTTATGTTTCTCGACAGATTCAGGTATAATTACAGAAGTGCAAACAGAAAGCCTTTTTTGTAATATTCCTTATAAACGTTGTACCGAAATGTCAGACGTGTCCGGTACTAATAAGCTAAAAGCTCTTTCTTGTCTGCGGGTCACAAGTTTCAGAACAGTACACCACACCTTTATTATAACTATGAGACAAACATAAATCCTAGAAGCACACAGAAGTGCATTACGAAAACACGGCTACGTATACAAATGTATTGGAAGATTTTACCACCCAAAAAGGAAAATTTTCAGATAAAAAATCTGATATTTTTCTTATTTTTTTTGCTCAAAACATTGCGGGGACCAGATACATTACGCTAACACACCCGTGCGACACAGTTCATTTTTTACATATCCAAAATGGCTACTTTCGGGTGAAAATTCATGACCTTTTTCTTATTTATACTGCAAATATAGGTTGTGGGTACTCGTTAGAATCGCCTCATTGAGGCGGTTCTAACGAGTACCCACAACCTATGTCTTGGAGTAAAAATAAGAAAAATATGTTTACCCCCGTAAACCCCAGTTTTCTCTATACAAAGTGGGGTGTAAGGGGGTGTTCATTTCACGGACTTGTTCACGTGATGAGAACCACCTCGACGAAGCGGTTCTATCGGGTACCCACAATCAATGTTTTTGAGCAAAAATTAGACAATGAATTTTTACCCATGAAAACCCCAGTTTTACAATGTACAATATCATCAAGAAAACACACCTATATAATTTTGACCCCCCTGAACCCCACTTTTATATAGTAAAACTGGGGTTTGCAGGGGTAAACCTTATTTTTCTTATTTCTGCTCTAAAATATAGTTTGTGGGTACTCGTTGAGGCGGTTATAACGAGTGCCCACAATCCGTATTTTGAGCAGAATTTAGAAAAATATCACAATTTTTCATCATAAAATATTCATTTTTTTAGCGCTAAAGGTGGCAATGTATTTGTATAGGCGTGTTTTCGCAATGTGTCCTAGCAAGTACGATATCTATTATAGTGTGATTTTGCTGAAAACAAAATCAGAGCAGCTTTTGCAATAGCAAAAGCTGCTCTCCTTTTCCAGCAAAAATATCAGTAGGCCTATATTTGCCATATTAAATGATCAAAATTTTTACGATACGTTCACTAACGTCATTATTAGTTTTGAACAACTGGTCTCTGATGGTAGCGTGTTTCTTTTCTTTCCCATGACATTAAATTTGATCTACTTTTCCTGATTTAACGTAGGCACATCGCTACAACATTCTCTGAATGCCATTCGATGCACTCTCTAGGCTAAATCAGCAGACGACAAATTGTTGATACTTTTCTTATGTTTCCCAGAAAACTCCGGGAAAAAAATGCAAAAATATTTCAAAATGTCGCCTGCTGAAAAAATACCCAGCATGCAGGGCGTAAAAGCGCATGCGCATGTGACGTCAAATATGAACGTTAGAATTATGACGAAATACATAAGGTCGCGTTTGAGCAGTCTCAGATCAGGGCCAGATGGTTCAAAGCATTGTTGGATTAACGAGCTCGTTAGTGATGAAATTGTTAAAGTCTGAAAAATAGCCGTATTTCCGCTAAACCGACCGATCCTGTTTCGATCCCCACCACCCCCTCGACTCTACTATTTTTATCAGCGAAAAAAAAAAAATAAATAAATAAAAAAAAAAAACACCTAACGACTTCAATTTCTTCTCATAGTAATTTCGCGTTTTAAGTACGTTTTTGTAGTCTTTGCCATTTAGTACCTTCCAAATGATAGAACTGACTTTTTTAGCAACTAAAATGAATAATGATATACGATGCAAGTCTCAACATGACAATTTTATTAAAAAAAAAAAAAAAAACATGTACAAAAACAAAAACACATACAAATACCGGCCTGATACGGAACCCGGGAAGGGACATGATTTTTTTTTATTTTATAAGTTGTGCGCACAAGATAATATCTTGTGCGAACAAGATATTATCTTGTTCGGACAACATATTATCTTGTGCGCACAAGATATTATCTTGTGCGGACAACATATTATCTTGTGCAGACAAGATATTATCTTGTCCGCACAAGATATTAAGTTGTGCGAACAAGATATTATCTTGTCCGCACAAGATAATATCTTGTCTGCACAACATAGATCTTGTTCGGACAACATATTATCTTGTGCGCACAAGATATTATCTTGTCTGCACAAGATATTATCTTGTCCGCACAAGATAATATCTTGTCTGCACAAGATAATATGTTGTCCGAACAAGATAATATCTTGTCCGCACAAGATAATATCTTGTTCGCACAACTTCCCAAGATCTATGTTGTGCAAACAAGATAATATGTTGTGCGGACAAGATATTATCTTGTGCGGACAAGATATTATCTTGTTCGCACAAGATAATATGTTGTGCGAACAAGATAATATCTTGTCCGCACAAGATAATATCTTGTCCGCACAAGATAATATGTTGTCCGAACAAGATAATATCTTGTCCGCTCAAGATATTATCTTGTTCGCACAACATAATAAAAATAAAAAATCATGTCCCTTCCCGGGTTCCGTAGCCTGATGCTGTCGTTTTCAAGAGAAAAAAAAATAAAATAATAAAAAAAAATTCTCCTTCCCACCGAACATTTTTTCCCCAGCATGTTAATAGAAACACAGCTATTTTTACCCTTAATTGCTCTGATAGATTGTGAAGAAAAAAAAATGCCACCCCTAAATTCCTGCTATATATTGAGGAAGATTACATTTGTAAACAGGAATGTTACTTAGGTGACTCCCTACCAAAATAGCTAAAATCGTTCCGCAAGATGGCCTCCAGAGCCAAAAATAGATAAAAACTTCAAACGACAAATCCTCCCGTAGCCTTGGGCCAATTTCATTCAAATGTTATAGGAGTGTTGCTTAGGTGACCCTCTACCAAAATATCTGAAACGGTTCTGCTCTAATGAGCAAATTGGCCGCCATTGCTAAAAATAGAAAAACACCACACAAATCAAACTTCACAGAAATGGTGTGCAGGTGACTCCCAACCAAAATAGCTAAAATTGTTCGGCTCTGACTAACAAGATGGCCACGAGAGCTAAAAATAGAAAAAAAATCTTCAAACTAAAACTCCTCCTTTACCCTTGGGCCAATTTCATTCAAACTCCTCCTGTACCCTTGGGACAATTTCATTCAAACTTCATAGACATGTTGCTTATATGACCCTCAACCAAAAAGCTAAAATGATCCCGCTCTGATGAGCAAAATGGTCGCAATAGCTAAAAATAGAAAAAAAAATGTAAATTTGCCTCAAAAGCGAATCCTCCTAAACCCTTGCGCAAATTTGATTCAAACTTCACGGAAATAGTTCTTAGTTTAAACATATTTTATTTCCATATTATACATATACACAATACAATATTACATGGAAAAATATGGATTAGAACGAGAGCTTGAAGTCTTACTTTGTTCTTCTCCAGAAACACGCAACTGTCGACAGAAAGAGTAAATACAATTAGCGGCTACATTATAGCAGTGTTGCGTAAGTTAAACAAGATGAAGTTCGTCATAAGAGATAGGTGAAGAAATACAACTCATTGAAAGAAAAAAAAATAATAAAATAAAAAAGTGAGAAAGTCATACTGGAGATTCGGGTGGGGTGGGGTGGGGTGCAAGTTGCTTAGAATCGCTTTGTTGATTGTATGAACTTTTGCAAGGATTTAATAATTTCCGCGTTAGTTTCGAAAGATAGAGGACTACATCTAGTGTTACATTACAAAACTGTGACACTGTTTAAGTAATTCCAAACGATGTTCGTTATAGTGCTTACACTTGAAAAAGAAATGATCTGCATTTTCAATTTCACCGCTTCTGCAGGCACATAACGGACTAACAACTATATTTTTAAGAAAAAGGTCGTTGTTTAGTGAACTACAGCCTTTTCTCTTTCTATTGACATGGGAGACAAATATACTTTTGCAGGCGTTGCCTCACCTGAAGGTGCTGCCATTCCCCTTAAGTGTTCGACCTGTTTCTGTATTACGAAATTATTGTAATATGTTTTTCAGTGTTTAGTGTACATACCAATTATTGACTAGCTTGATTAAGCCACAATCATTGCTTGTTTTAGGAATACAAGTACCGTATTTGTTATTACAAGTATTTGCTATTACAAATAATGATGAAACACCTCAGCTCCCACTCCTTTATTTCGCAATGTTTCGGTTATAATTTATCAAATCTTTGAAAATACAAAAACATGCCGTAAATGGATGACTTTATTAGATGATCTGAGACAAACGTACATCAAATACAAATCGATATACAGGGGCATGGTTCAAACAGAAATTGCAATTTTCCTCATTTATGGAGTACAGTTTTCAAAATGTCTTAAACAAAACTGGTTTTCAACTGTTATCATGCATGCTATTGGTTTACAAGCTAGACTACGCCTGACTGGCAATGGAAAGTTGTCTGGCACTTGGGTATCGTTATCTTACGTGTATTTGTATCCTCAAAATATTAATTCTAGTACTGTGAAATTCTGCTGTTAGACCACCTAAAATGAAGACTAATTATGCTTTAAAAGCTTATTCATTCTTTCTTCGTGTTTTCTGCATACCGTGCCCTCTGGTCAGTGACCAACTTTTGGACTGTTGAAAAGTGGTCTTAAAGACCACTTTTGAACAGTCCCAAAGGTGGTCTTAATATAGGAATTGTACTGTACATTGGAGATTCTCTGAAGGATACGCGTATGTGAAAGGGAGATGCAACGAGGATGATTAAGGAATATTTCCTTATTTCTTGTAAGAAACGTATATCTTGCACACCAGACAAGGAATCGATGATTTTACCCTGGGATAGAAATTTATGTTCTGACCTTAGTGTTCCGACCCTAAATCGAATAAAATCGCGTGTTTGATAAGTGCACTGGTTGATTACAACCTCATGCGCGGCGTCGTCACTAAACATTCTTGTTGTGTCATCACAAAATGGCGGACGCAGTAACCGAAGTGGCAGCAGCATTAAAAATTCGCAATAGAAATGGAAGGTATGCCAGAAAAAGAATCCAATATGGGTGTGAGGGGTGGATAGAAAAATCCTTCCCTCGGGATCACTGTCCGGCATCACTCGGCAAGCCTCGTGATGCCGGACAGTGTCCCTCGGGACGGATTTTTCCATCCACCCCTCACACCCATATAAGATTCTTATAATCTGTGGTACTAATAAGAATCGCATCGATGTGGCAAGTCTAGCAAGTACCACAACAAACGGATTGCGGTTGAAGGAGAACTTAGAACACGATCCATTAATTATTCACGTTACTGCTCCTTATCGGCCCCCGCCATCGCGACTTGAAGAAATAGATTGGCAACTTCGGCTTGATGCTTGCCCGACCCACACGAGTACTTAAAAACCGCTTAGAGGATCTAAGTCTGCCCAGTCAAAGCTGTGCGTGTCGGACCGCCCATGCTTATAAACCCTATTGGTTTCATTGGGCGACAGGGGCTTGAGAAGTATCGGGTATAGGAAGCAACCTCTTCAAAATGACCTATACAGTGTTGACGGCGACGTTAAACCTCAAATCAAACAAACAAATACCCCGTCTTATCTTAAGCTACAGGTGTGGGAAATTATTGTAATCTACAAGACTATGACGCATTTGTTCAAAGCATCGTTAACTTAACGAGCTTATTAATTTCTAACTGTTCTAATGAGTATAATATCTAATACGGTGATATTTTTGTTGAAAAGATGTGAGCAGTTTTTGCATTTGCAAAAGCTGCTCACATATATTTAAGTTACATATTTTAAGCAAAAAATATTTGTATAGTTTAATTCGCAATATTTAATTGTTTTGTTATATGGGGTGCCGTTTTACTATTTAATCCATAATTATAGATATCCATAATTCGATTTTTGTATATCCATAATTCAGACCGATTTATGGATATCCTTAATTCGAATTATGGATATCATAATTCGAATTGTCGATATCCATAAATAATTATGGATATTTATAAATAGGGAATAAATAGTAAACAAAACGCACCATAGTGTTCACGATAGCTTAACCAATGACGTCGTTAGTTTTGCGCACCCGGCGCTAGGTTAACAGGTTAACAAGTCCTTGCACTGAATTGCTACGGACCCCTTTTATACAGAAAAAAGGGGTTTTACCGGGTTATTCATCAGTTTCCGTTTTTTTTTTGCTCGAAACATAGATTTTTTATTGCAAATTCTAGCTCTTGCACTACCACTGAACTTTCTAAATTATTAACTTCCTGTCTTACTGCTATTAAAACGCATGTAATTAAATATTGTGATAAAGTCTTTGAAAGATCAGGAAGAAATCTGTTTTGGTCTATAAAAAAATCGAATGAGGTTTTAAATAAATTGAAATCTAGACATTTTCATGCTTCAAGTCTGTCTACTTACGATTTTTCCACTATTTACACTACACTTCCTCATAATATTATAAAAGAAAAGCTTAATGATTTAATTGAATGGGCTTTTCACAGAGAAGATTCTCTCTATCTTGCATGTAATGTAAGAAATGCATTTTTCACTTCTAAAGAGCATAAGAATTATACACTTTGGTCATGTCAGAAAGTGTGTGTTGCCCTCACCTTTCTACTTGACAAAATTTATATTAGATTCGGTACTAAGTTATTTAGACAAATTGTGGGCATTCCGATGGGTACTAATTGCGCACCTCTTGTGGCTGATCTGTTCTTGTATTGTTATGAAAGAGACTTCATTTTGTCGCTTTCCATTGATAACGAATCTGAAATTATTGAAACTTTTAGCTCTACTTCTAGATATTTAGATGATTTATTAAATATTGATAATACCTATTTTGATGGTTTGATCAGTCAGATTTACCCCCTAGAACTTCAGTTAAATAAAGCAAATTCTTCTGATACCGAGGACCCGTTTTTGGATTTACATCTATCTATTGTAGATGGATTTGTTTCGTGCAAAATTTATGATAAACGCGATGACTTTGATTTTGAGATTGTAAATTTTCCTTTTTTGGATGGTGATGTTGCTCGTGCGCCATTATTTCGCAATTAATTCGATTTGCTAGAGTGAGTAGTCATGTAACTGACTTCAACACTCGTAATAAATTATTAACGGCTAAACTCCTTAATAAGGGTTATCGGTACCATAAACTACGCAAAGCCTTTTCAAAATTTTATAGACGCCATTCTGATTTAATTTCAAAATTCAATATTGGACTTAAATCTTTTCTGCAAAAAAGTCTATCGGAACCCGAATTTTATGGTGACTTAGTATATAAATTCAGAAAAATATATAACCGCAATGACTTCAGCACCCAATTTCGTAAAATCATTCTTCGATATAAAAAGATTGGGTACAACATGGATATTATATGACAGACTGCATGCATGGTAGTTAACCCAATCACGGTTGGCAACTTTGCTTCCCTCTTTAATTGCACGCCGGTGGGTCAGGCCTCAGATTCTATGACGGCTCCAACGTAAAGGCTTATTGAGAATTAGAGAGATAATGCTGGTTGGTACCTGATGCTCCGTCTCTGGTCGAGCTCACCGGAGTCTAACTGTTGGTTTTCTTTTGCTCCAGCATTTCAGTGGTTTCTTGCTGTCGAGTCCTCACCGTTGTCTCACCTCTGTGGTTCTTTGATTTTTGTGTTCACGGAGATGTTGCACTGATGAGTAAGAAGGCCATCATGCGGACTGAACAAATTATTTGTCTAAATCGCGACGGAAGTAAGGGCGAGGATTGTGGCCACGTAAAATCGATTTAAGTCACCCAGTGGAAATCTTCCACTGACCGTTCCAAGGCGGCTCTTCTGTGGCGATTTATTTATGTTGTTGTTTGTTACTTACTGTGTGTATCACTTGTGTCTTTTAATTTTGGATGGCCATATGGCCATTTTGTGGGAAAGTAACTGTCCTTATGGCCTTCCTTTGTTTAGGTTTCCATTATGGTCTTGTCGCTTAATGTTCGTATTTTTTACCCTTTGGTGTCTTTTATGGGTGGAGTAAGTTAATCGTATCAATTCCTGATCTTTGTTTTACTTCTACTTTGGGTATTCGTTAGAACCGCCTCATTGGGGCGGTTCCAACGAGTACCAACAATCTACATTTGGACTAGAAATAACAATTAATCATACAAAGTGCTACATGTAGTTCTAGAGAAAAACACCAATATAGCGCACGTTTGTTTTATCGTAACGACTATTTCATAGAGGTCGTGAACGGAAGCGGGATAACACTGCCAATGGTATTTTTTGTGTGGAAAAAAAATGCCCTTATTGTCCCTATGAATGATCAAATCATGGTGACCAGGAAGTCAAACTAAGTGCAAACGTTTAATCTTTTTGAAACCGGTTAACTGTATGGTAGTAATATGACAGCAATCTTTCAATGTGATCATTTGAGCCAGCGCACGACAAAACCTACAATAAGACATGTGCGCCCACCGAAGACTCAGATCAGCCTGCGCATCCATATAGTCTAAACCAGAGATTTCTCTTGCTGCATGAAGGAGCATTGTGTCCTTTGCTATCCTTAGAGCGCACAACGAAGACTCAGGTCAGACTGCGCGGATGCGCAGGCTGATCTGAGTCTTCGTTGGGCGCACATGTCTTATTGTAGGTTTTGTCATGCGCTGTATCTATTTTATCTTATCTAGACCCGGAAGACTCGAAAAAGGTGAGAATTCAATGGTTGTAAAATCAGGTTATCTCTAAAACAAGAGGACCAAGCTAGCTTGGTCCTGTATCGCTCACCTGAGCTAACAGAATCAAAGTTTAAGGAAGTGCCAACCTTTACTGAAGGCTTTATGGGAGGACATGGTGATGACAGAGTAAGCATTTTCTGAAAATCAAGTAGAATTTAACTCTATGATAAACAGGCTGACCTCACCGGTTTTCAAACTCATTCAAGCTTTTATTCCTGACTTGCTAAGAAGATCCGATCTAAACTGAAGTGGCTATGGTGATGACAAGTTCAAAAACAAGAGTTTTCAAACTCCTCCAAGCTTTCTGCCTGACTTCCTTGTTTGTAAGTTTCATGAAGATCCGTTCAAAACTAAAGGGCAGCAGTGATAACAATGTCGAAAATAGGCATATTCAGCAATCAAAGGCACGTCACTCTATGATAAATGTGCAGACTTGGCCGGTATTGGAACTCACCTGAGGTTTTATTCCCAGCTACCTTACATGTAAGTTTCAGAAAGATCAGATCAGACTTGGCCAGTATTCAAACTCATCCAAGATTTTATTCCCAGCCACCTCACGTATAAGTTTCAGAAAGATCCGATCAAAACTGAAGGGGCTACGGTGATGACAAGGTCAAAATTTGGCATTTTTAGCAATCAAAGGGATGTTACTCTAAAATAAATGAGCCGACAAGGCCAGTTTTCGAACTCATCCGAGGTTTCATCCCCAGCCACCTTACATAATAAGTTTCAGAAAAATCTGATCAAAACTGAAGGGGCTACGGTAATGACAAGGTCAAAAATCAACATTTTCAGCCATCAAAGGGACAGAACTCTACCATAAATGGGCTAACTTGGCCTGTTTTCGAACCCATCCAAGATTTTATCCCCAGCCACCTTACATATAAGTTTCAGAAAGATCCGATCAAAACTGAAGGGGCTATGGTGATGACACGGTCAAAAATCGGCATTTTCAGCAATCAAAGGGACGTAAATCAATGATAAATGGGCCAACTCGGCCGGTATTCAAACTCATCCTAGGTTTTATCTCCAGTCACCTTACATATAGGTTTCAGAAAGATTCGATCAAAACTGAAGGGGCTACGGTGATGACAAGGTAAAAAATTGACATTTTCAGCCATCAAAGGGACATAACTATATAGTTAATGGGGCAACTTGGCCGGTTTTCGAACTCATCCGAGGTTTTATCCCCAGCCACCTTACATATAAGTTTCAGAAAGATCCGATCAAAACTGAAGGGGCTACAGTGTTGACAAGGTCAAAAATCAACATTTTCAGCAATCAAAGGGACCTAACTCTATGATAAATAGGCCACCTTTGCCGGTATGCGAACTCATCCGAGGCTTTATCCCCAGCCACCTTGCATATAAGTTTCAGAAAGATCCGATCAAAACTCAAAGGGCTACGGTGATGACAAGGTAAAAAATCGGCATTTTCAGCAATCAAAGGGACGTTACTCTGTGATAAATGGACCAACTTGTCTGGTTTTCGAACTCATCCGAGATTTTATCCCCAGCCACTATACATGTAAGTTTCAGAAAGATTCGATCAAAACTGAAAGGGCTACAGTGATGACAAGGTCAAAAATCAGCATTTTCAGCAATCAAAGGGACGTTACTCTATGATAAAAGGGTCGACTTGGTCGGTTTTCGAACTCATCCGAGATTTTATCCACAGCCACCTTACATATAAGTTTCAGAAAGATCCGATCAAAACTGAAGGGGCTACGGTGATGACAAGGTCAAAATCGGCATTTTCAGCAATCAAAGGGACGTAACTCTATGATAAACCAGCGGACTTGGCCGGTTATCGAACTCATCAGAGGTTTTATCCCCAGCCACATTACATATAAGTTTCAGAAAGATCCGATCAAAACTGAAGGGGCTACGGTGATGACAAGGTCGAAAATGGGCATTTTCAGCAATCAAAGGGACGTAACTCTATGATAAATGGGCCGACTTGGCCAGTTTTCGAACTCATCCGAGTTTTTATCCCCAGTCACCTTACATATAAGTTTCAGAAAGATCTGATTAAAACTGAAGGCGCTACGGTGATGACAAGCATTTTCCCATAGTAAGTCTATGGGACCTTGTGGTTGCCATAGGAACCAAAGTTTTAGAGCGATTTCAAAAAAAAGTTTATGTCATCAATGCCCCACCAGAGGCATACTACAGGTGAGAAATGATTGAGATCAGCCTGCAGGATACAGAGATATAGCTGCTCAAAAGTGTGGACGGACGGACGACGGACGACGGACGACGGAGGACCCACTATACTATAAGCTCCCCTGGAGCCTTCGGCCCAGGTGAGCTAAAAATCAGCATTTTCAACAATCAAAGGGACGTTACTCTATAATAAAAGGGCCGACTTGGTCGGTTTTCGAACTCATCCGAGATTTTATCCACAGCCACCTTACATATAAGTTTCAGAAAGATCCGATCAAAACTGAAGGGGCTACGGTGATGACAAGGTCAAAAATCGGCATTTTCAGCAACCAAAGGGACGTAACTCTATGATAAATTGGCGGACTTGGCCGGTTTTCGAACTCATCCGAGGTTTTATCCCCAGCCACATTACATATAAGTTTTAGAAAGATCCGATCAAAACTGAAGGGGCTACGGTGATGACAAGGTCGAAAATGGGCATTTTCAGCAATCAAAGGGACGTAACTCTATGATAAATGGGCCGACTTGGCCGGTTTTCGAACTCATCCGAGGTTTTATCCCCAGTCACCTTACATATAAGTTTTAGAAAGATCCGATCAAAACTGAAGGGGCTACGGTGATGACAAGGTCGAAAATGGGCATTTTCAGCAATCAAAGGGACGTAACTCTATGATAAATGGGCCGACTTGGCCGGTTTTCGAACTCATCCGAGTTTTTATCCCCAGTCACCTTACATATAAGTTTCAGAAAGATCCGATCAAAACTGAAGGCGCTACGGTGATGACAAGCATTTTCCCATAGTAAGTCTATGGGACCTTGTGGTTGCCATAGGAACCAAAGTTTTAGAGCGATTTCAAAAAAAAGTTTATGTCATCAATGCCCCACCAGAGGCATGCTACAGATGAGAAATGATTGAGATCAGCCTGCAGGATACAGAGATATAGCTGCTCAAAAGTGTGGACGGACGACGGACGGACGGACGGACGGACGACGGACGACGGAGGACCCACTATACTATAAGCTCCCCTGGAGCCTTCGGCCCAGGTGAGCTAAAAAGCATGCTCATCAAAAATGCAAATAGATGCAAAAATAAAATAGAAGCACCTTTCAAAAGAAGATATAACGAGGAGGAGTAGAGCAAAAATGCATGATAATTATATTTATTTGTTTACTTATTGGCAATAAAGTTAAACCTTTGTATGGAAAAGATAAGAATAATGTGTATCTATGCAGAGCCCTAATGTTTTGTTGGCGAAATTCAAGATACGGATAAATATATGAAAAATTGAATGATTTAAAATTTGATCTTCAATTAATCAGCTCTGTGATAGATAGGCCTCCAATAATCGAAAACCAGACTAGGACCTGTCATTAATATTACTTTGTCCTCGGTAGTTCAGTCGGATGCGTGTCTGACTGGTGATCAGGTCACGGGTTCGGTACAATGTACTTGCCGAATCAACAACAGTCTTTCGTATATCTTTGTTACAGTCATTCTCTTCCTTCCGCAGACTCAAAAGGGTAGTTGTCAGTTTCTTGCGAGACAGTGTGCATTATGACTGATTAAACCCTCATTTATAAAGTAGAAGTGGAGGCAATGATAAGGAATCGATACAATTAACCCACAGCTCCCATCAGAGACACCAAAGGGAAAGAAACACAAACATGCAACAACAGACCCTAATGGAAACATCGATAGCTGAAAGCCAAAAGGACTTCATTTATAAGCCTGCCCGGGAAAGGTGTTCTAAGGTAAACTGATCTGGTAGATATGACATTTGCCGAAAAACCTAACCAAATATGCATACACCATGTGACTAATTAAGTAAAAGAGCGAAGACACATCATAACAAACAATGCGAACACGCACCGGCAAAATCTGATCAGAGTATTCTCTGATCGCATGCGCCTTCCTAGAAGACTTAAGGCAGTCTTAGCAGAATAGAAGTGAAGGCAATGATCAGGAATCGATACAAAGTGACCCACAGCTCCTATCAGAGACACCAAGACTATTTTGTTACTTTGCTATTTTAGGTATTTTTCAGTATATCATAACCGAGTTATCATAACTGGTGTCAAATGGTGTTGCATTTTAAAGAAAATTGTCAGTTTGTTGTGCCTATCGTGCGTTTAGCTCATAGTCAGTCATTCCTTCCCTACTTCGCTATATAAAGACTGAAATGAAACTAATCTTGTTACTCTGTAATAATTCGAGCTCGACAGCATACAACAACAGAATTGCTGGAGCAAAAGAAAACCAACAGTTAGACTCCGAGGGGCCCGACCAAAGACGGAGCATCAGGCGTCAACCAACATAAAGAATACTAAAATGAAATAAAATTCCATTTATGTTTTTACGCTGGAACCGTCGTATAAACTTAGGCCCGACCCACCGGTGTGCAATCAAAGAGGGAAGCAAAGTTGCCAATCGTGATTGGGTTAACCACCATGCATGCAGTCTGTTTTAAATCATTTATGTTGTACCCAATCTTTATATATCGACAAACGATTTTACGAACTTGGGTACTAAAGCCATTACAGGCACGTATTTTTCTAAATTTATATACTATGTCACCATAGAATTCGGGTTCCGATAGGTCTTGTTGCAGAAGTGTTTTAAGTCCAACATTGAATTTTGAAACCAAATCAGAATGACATCTATAAAACTTAGAAAAGGCTTAACGTAGTTTATGATACCGATACCCCTGATTAAGAAGTTTAGCGGTTAATAATATATTACGAGTGTTGAAGTCGGATACATGACTAGACACTCTAGCGAATCGAATTAACTGCGAAATATAAACCCTGTACGATGTCGCACGAGGAACATCACCGTCCGAAAAAGGAAAATTTACAATCTCGAAATCAAATTCACCACGTTTATCATAAATTTTGGCAAGAAAAAATCCATCTACAATAGATAAATGTAAATCCAAAAAGGGGGCTTCGGTATCAGAGGAATTTGCTTTGTGTAACTGAAGTTCTAGGGGATAAATCTGACTGATCAAACCATCAAAGTAAGTATTGTCAATATTTAATAAATTATCTAAATATCTAGAAGTAGAACTAAAAGCTTCAATAATTTCAGATTCGTTATCAATGGAAAGCGACAACATGAAGTCTCTCTCATAACAATACAATAACAGATCACCCACAAGAGGTGCGCAATTCGTACCCATCGGAATACCCGCAATTTGTCTAAATAATTCAGTACCGATTCTAATATAAATATTGTCAAGCAGAAAGGTGAGGGCATCACACATTTTCTGACATGACCAAAGTGTATAATTCTTATGCTCTTTAGAAGTGAAAAATGCATTTCTGCCATTACATGCAAGATAGAGAGAATATTCTCTGTGAAGGCCCATTCAATTAAATCATTAAGCTTTTCTTTTATAAGATTATGTGTAGTGTAAAGAGTGGAAAAATCGTAAGTAGACAGACTTGAAGCACGAAAACGTCTTGATTTAAATTTATTTAAAACCTCATTCGAATTTTTTATAGACAAAAACAGATTTCTTCCTGATCTTTCAAAGACTTTATCACAATATTTAATCACATGCGTTTTAATAGCAGTAAGACAGGAAGTTAATAATTTAGAAAGTTCAGTGGTAGTGCAAGAGCTAGAATTTGCAATAAACCGAGCTTTGTAAGGTCTTTTATGAAGTTTTGGTAACCAGTATAGCGTAGGAAGCAGACTGAAAATAGTTTTCAAGGATTTAACGTTTAATCCCCAAATTGCCTTCATTCTTTAGGTGTCCTGTATCTTATGTTATTGGAGCACCCAAATGATATTGGCTTATAGTTTGGCAATTTGGTTGGTTGTTTTGATGTTTTAACGTCCCAATCAACACTATATAGGTCATTTTGGAGACGTTGTTTCAATCTTGTGGGACTTTTTCCCGACATTTAGATGAAATGACATCCCAAGCCCTGTCGCTCAATGAAACCAATAGGGTTTACAAGCATGGACGGTCCGACTCGCACCGCTTTTCCTGGCATGGCTTAAATCCTCTTAGTGGTTTAACAGTACTCGTGTGCGGTCGGTTTCAGCTCTGCGTGGAAGCAGCCCAACTATTTCTTCAAGCGCCGATGGGCGGGGGCAGCACAGTTGGGCAAGTCCTGCTGTCCTTGAAGTAGGTATTGGTAGAGGGGGGATGAGGTTATTTCGTCTGTTTCTTCAATTCATAAAGTTTCCCCTTTCTTCGCTATCCCTCTCTTTCATCTCCTCTACTATTTCTTCTATCGTTTTCTCCCTTTCTCTGGGAGAGGACACAAAATGACCCACAAGGGTTGACATGTCGTTAAATCCCAATGCCTTGATGCTTTGCAACGCCTTTTCTTTACTAAATATTATTCATTAGATAAAATAAATTTGAAGTGACTTCTGTAATTTGCTGATGTTGTCCCCATCAGAAGCAGAACATAATCAGTCGTTTCCAGTATCTAGCGTTTCAACCATGGTGTTGTAAAATTGCGTCCACCAGGTAGGGGTAAAACCAAGTTGGTTAGCCGTTAGTATATACGGTGGTTGTAAAATGTTTAAAGACTAATCATACAATTGATTTATCAATATTACTTTGAAGTGAAGCTGGCATATGATTTGGAATTGTAGACGAATCCCCAGTTTGTACCATGCAGAACTGACGTTATGTAAAATTGTTTCCATATCTCGACACGTTTTCTACGTGCTAATGACATATTAAAAATCAAAGTGATACCGATGAACTGTCGGCAAATTCTAAGATAATGTTATGCTTTGGCTTCTATGTACGAATCCACGTACGACCGGATCGCATGATTATCTGTTTACCTGTCGGGACGTTTTTATTGTGTGCTTGCACAATTTCATCAGTCATGCAAGTCCATGTATTCCATTGTTTTTTATGAACTTGTTGTGAACCTTCCTGCACAATGCTGCCGTTTGTAACCTCTGTTTAGCTCACATTTTATAACAAAAACGTCCCGGTTTCACTTTCATTTTTGTTTACATGACAAGCGTGTATTGGTTTTTGTGTGTAAGTATAAGACTGTGTGCGAAAGCGAGGCTACGGCAGACGAAGTGTCAACAGTCCCATCTGTCAAACACAAATAACCAGATTCACGCCAGAATTAACCGTAATTCCCGAGTTTTGATTATTTTGTAACTGTAAGAGTCATTAAGAGAATTCATTTAGCTTTCTTTTCGCAAGGTTCTCATGTTTAGTATAATTCCGATTTACCTAGATATTTCGCTTTTTATGCGACAGCCCTATGAAATTTTAATGTGTAATGGCACCGGGTTGTCGTTTCCTACAGCAACATACATGACGTTACGGTGTAGGATCACGTGCTACTGCAGTTCCTACGTTGTTTTCAACTGTAGGAGCTGTAGGCCTACACTCTATTTTCCTGTCGGATGTAGGAATGTAGGGTGTTGGGGCGTTAGGATATATAAGTAACGACTGTAGGATGCTGCGGGGACTCCAATCTTGAACGGCTTTTGAGCAGACGTGTTTTTCAGGCTTGTCTTCATTTTATTTAAATTTGGCTTATCTTTGTTTTTTTTTTTTTTTTTGTTTTTTCGGTTTCCAAAACTTTCAGCACTAAAAATGAAATAAACAAACAAACTAAAGGCCGAACCTTCAATTTTATTCATTTTTCATAGTTTATTCAAGCTTTCATAAACTTAGGAAGAATGCATAGTGTTTACATGTTTTTCACACACTTCGCATGTTTTGTTGGTGCTGATCCTGGCGTAGCCACGAGTGCTTGTGATTTCTGACCATATCTAGTCATTTCATACCCCATGCTACCCATGCTACCAATCTTCATACCCTTCATGATCTTTTGTGAACTTTGTTTATTATTTTTACAATTGTTGACATTTATTATGTGAAGTTCGCAATAATCAAAGTACCGCGAGTACTGTAAATAAATAAAAAAGCATAAAATCTAGCAAACTTCAGTCATGCTTTGTTCTCATTTCTTTCCTTTAGTTTGATCAGTCATTTAAGGTAACTCGAAATTCATCTTTAGTCGGAGTCCGCTTTTGTTTGTTCTTTTTTTCCATTAGAAGCCTCCGTGGTGCAGTGGTTACGCTACTCGCCTTGTAAACCAGGGATCACAGGATCGACCCCGGGCTTCTCCAGACTTTCGGAGGAGTCTTTAAACTGAGGTCCCGTGTGCGTATGACCTTAGCTGTTGGTGGGACGTAAAACTAAAACTCACTCTTTTTTTCCATCTTGTCGCTGAGAATCGATTAGAAAACTCTCCGCTACCCTGGTGCTGTCAAGCAAACAGTGGTCAGCATCGTTACTGGTGACACGTCAAACGACATTCATTCACAGTCTGGCAGGAGATAGCCAGCCCGTAACATAGTGGTGGCACAGCGGTGGGGTCCGATTCTTTTATTCGGATCCAGCGATACAAACCTTTCACAGTTCAGCATGGCAAGCGAAACAGCTAATAAGGATACAGGCGTGTCACTAAATATGCGTGATGCAGGGTCTACCTTACAAAGTAAGGATCAAGTCGGTTTTTCACAGACCTAAGAATCAAGCTATAGGCCTGTTTCGAGTTATAAATATGCGTTCTCTGAGCCAGTTGATCAACGCGAACTGGTGAGATCCGACGATAGGTCAGCGGCGGTTGCACTGGTGCAGCTGCAGTGCTCTAACAAGACTGATTTGGAGTCAGGAGATGCAGATACAATGTAGGTTCACTGGTGAAAATGCTCAAGCAACAGGCTTACCAGTTATGACTAATTTTTATAGCCAGGACAGACTTAGTCATAGCAGGTCAGATGCGGGGTCTCTTGTACGGTTATATCCCCAAGAAACATGTAACCCTTATACCTTTACCACATATAGCAGCAGCGCTAGCAATCAAAGCTCTCACATGCAAGACACAGTCACAAATCTAAGTAACACAGTTTGAGCTATAAGCAACAACAGTCACACATCACTGAGGCACTGACTGCCTTAACTACAGTGGTACAACAAGGCATGCACAGAGAGCCACAGTCACACAATACAAACAGTTTGAGTAAAAATGTCCATAACACGCAGGCATCATCCATTTATGCAAATACACAATATGAGCGCCCAGAGAATGTAAGATACAATTCGTGTGGCATGCAAGAGTTTAGTTATAGGGGCCAGCGTCAAGTATTTGACCCTAATTTGCGCGTATTTCATCAATCAGACGATTTTAATGAAATGCAGCAACAGAGAGCGACTGAGAATTTCACCTTGCCTAACACATACAGAGATAGGTTTTACCCAAGACGAAATCAGGTAAGCCAGTCTTACAGTTCACAGTCAGTAGAAGCCAAATTGCCTCCGTTTAACGGGAAAGAAGAGTGGAAGGTTTGGATAAACAGATTTGAATCAGTGGCAAGGGGACGAAATTGGGACAATGAAGCAAAGTTGGCCAATATCCTGTCAAGGCTACAAGGTAAGGCTGGTGATTTTGTATTTAATCAATTTTCACAAGCTGTGATATCTTGCTATCCCAAGCTCATAAAAGAGCTAAATAGTCGGTTCCATACAATTGAGACAGAGAAAATCGATGCCGCGAAGTTTAGCCAGCGTCTACAATAGCATGATGAGACTGCTGAAGAGTATGCTGCTGAACTTAAGAGACTTTACTCAAAAGCTCACAAGAGCAGAGATTGTAAAACTAGACAAGAGGATTTGGTAGGACGATTTTTGGATGGATTAAAAGATCATGATGCCAGGTTTGAGGTAGAATATCATAAGGAACCGGATGACATAGATAAAGCGGTTTACCATATGGTAAATTTATCCAGACTAGACGTAGAAACTACTCTGACACATATGTGAACAAAAAGTCAAAGAGGTTTGCTAGAAGAGCGAGTCAAGTAAGTGACATAGAAAATAGTCAAGAAGAACAAGGTGAAGACCTTGATGAATGTGAATATGCAATGAGGCTGCCTGCTAACGGTAAGACGTATCAGAAAAAACTTAATTTGAAAGGTGAGCAAAAATTTGACCATAGCCAAACTCAATCTACAAGTCAGGGGAATACCATGTTAGAGCTAAAGGATATGGTAAAATCTCTTACAGACAAGGTGGAAGATTTACAGAAGAGAAATTCAGGGGCTTTTATTCTTTTATTCACCAGAGAAAAGCTGCTGGGGTAAGTTCTGACAGTAGAATAGTCTGCTATGCCTGCAATAACAGAGGTCACATATCTAGAAATTGTCCAGAAAAGTTGCGAGCGCAAAGCACGAGTAACAGGGGGGGGGGGGGGCAGACAGCCAGCCAGTCAGGGGAGGGCTGATAGAAACAATTACGCTCATTTAAACTAGGAAAGGCCCTCTCTGATGGCCGCAGAGACGCCTGTTCAGACAAAAAAGGCCATGACGAAAACAAATCTAGGCAGGATGAAACTGTAAAACCTATTAAACATGTGAGGAAGCTCCCGGATGGTATTTACGTCAGAGGAACGGTTATCCCATCCTCTTTACAGCCGATACAGGAGCATCAAAAACTGTCCTTTCCAAAAGAGTTTATGAGTCGATGAGACTAGAAGACATACCAGAGCTTGGCAAAAGCATCCAAAGCTGATTGGTGCAGGTGGAACCACCATTAAAGACTTGGGAAAAGGTGAGTTTACTATACAGCTAGGTACGGTCAGTTTGAAAATAGAAGCAATAGTTGCAGACATAGATGATGATGATTTGTTAGGGGTAGACGTCCTACAAAGCAGTAGTAATGGTCCTACAGATCTCTTGATGAGTAAAGGCATACTGATAATAGATAAGCAGGAAGTCCCTATCATACAGATTGGTGTCAATAATAGAATAAGAAGGGTAACAGCGGCTGATCACTTTGTTATATCACCTCAGAGTGAAGCTGTCGTTGATGTGTTTATAGAGCGGCGAGAATATGACGATTTTTCCGCAGAGCAAGACTACATTCTTCTTCTTCTTCTTCTTTACATAATGCCATACGCCCGCGAGGACATTCTAGGCATGTTGCGCTGTCAGACAATCCAAGTATATTAATAGACAAGCTAAAAAGATAAAAGCATGATAGTGAGTGATAAAGTATGACCGTTGAGGGGATGAAAAATGATAGGTTAAAATAGTTAAGAATAGTTAAAATCAGGTTAAAAAACATACTATATACTTGGGATCTATGGTTTGGCATGATGCAGCTTGCCAATTTCGGCCTTGAATATGTCAAGGCTTGGCGAGCTGACAGCGGACTCTGGAAGGGCATTCCACTGGACAATAGCCAGTGGAAAGAACGAGTATTTATAAAAATCCTTCCCTGTATGGAGTTGCCGAAAGGTTGAAGAATGGCCGCGACGGGACGTACGGGGGTTGGGTATGACATAATTTGGGAGCGGCACAGCGACCATGTTATGCACAATCTTATAAAAGAGACAGAGGCGTGCATCAACCCGCCTCTGCTCGAGGGTGCGCCAACCTAAAGTTTCAAGCATGGCCGAAACACTCGCTGATCTGTCAAAGTTACAGGTAGTCCAACGGGCTGCCCGCCGTTGGACTTTCTCAATCTGGTATATCTTGTCAAGGTGGTGGGGGTCCCATATGGCCGAAGCATATTCTACTTGCGGCCGGACCAGGGTATTATAGGCAGCCTCTCTCACTCTTGGCATTTTGGTTTTGATGTTCCTCTTCACGAAGTTGAGGGTCTGATTTGCAGTATTGGCAATCCTGTCTATGTGGGAGCCCCAGGAGAGGTTGCTGGATACATCAACCCCCAAATACCTAGCACAGCTGACGGTCTCCAGGACTTCGCCATGAAGTTTTTAGGTGGCATTAATTGGTTCCCTTGATCCCGCCACCTGTACCACTTGGCACTTTGAAGGGTTGAACTCCATGTCCCACCTGGTCTCCCACACAGACAGTCTGTCAAGATCTTTTTGAAGTACTGAGCTGTCATCAGCACCCTCCACGGTGAGATACATTGCTGTGTCATCCGCAAAGAGTCGTACCTGTGATGTGATTTGTTCAGGCAGGTCATTTATATAGACGAGGAACAGAATCGGCCCGTGGACTGACCCCTGAGGTACACCCGAGGTCACCGGAACCGATCCTGATTCCTCCCCTGCAACAACAACCCTCTGCGAACGGTCACCGAGGAAGGCGCCTATCCACCTCAGCACGTCAGATCGAATCCCATATTGATGCAGCTTCCAGATAAGTTTGGAGTGGTTAACCTTGTCAAAGGCTTTGGAAAAGTCTAGTAAAATCAGGTCTGTCTGTTTTCCCACACTTGCACTCCTAGCCAGATCCTCGACCAACATTGTGAGCTGGGTCTCACATGACCTCTTCTCTCGAAAGCCGTGCTGGAGGTCATACATGAGGCCCTGACCATCCAGATGTCTTACAATATTGGAAGCTAGAATGTGCTCCAGGACCTTGCACAGAATACAGGTGAGGGAAATAGGCCGGTAGTTAGCCGCCAAGGACTTGTCACCTTTTTTAAAGATGGGTGTCACATTTGCTCTGCACCAATCTGCCTACAGAGCATTTCATGGCTACCTATCCACTTCAGATGACACCATCGCTCACCAATATTAATAGGTCATGCACAGGAAAGGCGCGGCTGCTCAATTAAAATCAAAAATGATTTCCTTTAAGAGCAATGAAAACATTCGTAAGAAAGAAGATGGGTCATACTACGTAGTTTCGGCTAAAAAAGCCTCATCAGTGACCCTGTAATGATCCGGCAAAGAAAGCCAGAGGAAACATACTGCAATTTTGCGAATTTCGAATAGGCAGTCGATTCAAAGACTGATATAAATCAGAATGGGGTCCAAATAATTCAAAACATGTCTAGAATATGAGTCTAAACAAATAATTTATTTCTGATTTCTCAGAATATTCACGCTGATCTCAAAGGAGCAAAAGTAAAATATAAACTGCATTATGGTTGATGTACGGGGAGACGTTTTACGGCCGCCACACGGCACAACACCAGCTGCAGTGAAGGCAAATAAAAATCAAAAATGAGTTCCTTTAAGAGCAATGATAACATTCGTAAGAAAGAAGATGGGTCATACTACGTAGTTTCGGCTAAAAAAGCCTCATCAGTGACCCTGTAATGATCCGGCAAAGAAAGCCAGAGGAAACATACTGCAATTTTGCGAATTTCGAATAGGCAGTCGATTCAAAGACTGATATAAATCAGAATGGGGTCCAAATAATTCAAAACATGTCTAGAATATGAGTCTAAACCAATAATTTATTTCTGATTTCTCAGAATATTCACGCTGATCTCAAAGGAGCAAAAGTAAAATATAAACTGCACTATGGTTGATGTACGGGGAGACGTTTTACGGCCGCCACACGGCACAACACCAGCTGCAGTGAAGGCAAATAAAAATCAAAAATGAGTTCCTTTAAGAGCAATGAAAACATTCGTAAGAAAGAAGATGGGTCATACAACCCCTTTCCAACAGCTGTATCTATTAAGCAAGATGCGGTTATAGGTCAAGCAGAACCCATAGAGGGACCCCCGAAGCTAATAGTCGAACAAGAGAATCAAGAAGAAGAAGAAAATTATGCTTGAGCAAGGAGCATTACAGCTAGATCTAAAAAAGGAGGTACCGGGTCATCTTGCCGACCTCTAAAAAAGGGCAACAGCCAGCCTAAACGTTACAGAGAAAACACGAGTGGCAAATCTGCTTATTCTCTTTCAAAACACCTTCTCTCGTGATGAGTGGGACTTAGGCCTGACCAGTCTGTCAGAACATGCTATACCCACAGGGGAATCGGCTCCCATCAAACAGCCACCAAGGAGAGTCCCTTTAGCGCACGCAGAGGCTGAGAAACAGGCGATCAAGGATTTGAGAGCAAAAGGAGTAATACGCGAAAGCATTTTTCCATGGGCAAGCCCTATTGTCCTGGTTGCCAAGAAAGATGGAGGCGTTCGCCCATGTGTGGATTACAGAAAAGTTAACCAGCTTGTAAAACCGGAAGCTTTCCCGCTCCCCAGAATACAAGACTGTCTTGTTCGGTGGCCGAGTCAAGTTTGTTTAGTACATTTGACCTCACCAGTGGTTATTTCCAGATAACTGTCAAGAAAACTGAAGCTTTTGTTTGCAAATACGGCCACTTCGAAATGTTACGGATGCCATTTGGAATGAACAACTCGGCGTCCACTTTTCAAAGAACTATGGAGTTGGCACTGCAAGGCCTTCAGTGGGTGACATGTCTTATCTATATTGATGATATTATAGTATTTGATCAGCACATGAAGAGGGTGGAACAAGTCCTAGACAGAATCCGTCA
This sequence comes from Lucinisca nassula, assembly GCA_963580285.1. Taxonomy (NCBI): domain Eukaryota; kingdom Metazoa; phylum Mollusca; class Bivalvia; order Lucinida; family Lucinidae; genus Lucinisca; species Lucinisca nassula. The sequence continues at coordinate 108,505,587 of OY757017.1, read as the reverse complement.
GGCGGGTCTGAAACTTAAACCAGAAAAGAGTCATCTCTTACAGACTGAAGTGGTATTTCTGGGACATGTAGTTTCCAGAGAGAGCGTGAAACCCTGTCCAACTAACATTGCAAAGATACTAGACTGACCGAAGCCAAAGAATGTCAAGCAAATACTTCAATTTGTAGCCATCAGATCCTACTACCGGCGGTACATACAAGGTTTCGCTTCCATTGTTAGGCCGATGGTGGAGCTGACTAAGAAAGGCAAAATGTTTGTTTGCGATGACGCTTGTGACACAGCCTTTTCAACGCTGAAGAAAGCGCTTGTTAGCAGCGATGTAATTGGATACCCACTCAATGAAGGGGGGAGACTTTATCCTTGACGTCGATGCATCAGTTGTAGGCATCGGGGGTGTGCTGCATTAAGTTCAGCAGGGTAAGGAAAAGGTAATCGCTTATGCAAGCAGAGCCCTCAACAGAGCAGAGTCAAACTATTGCATTACAGAGAAAGAGCTATTAGCGGTGCGGTACTTCATTGTTTATTTTCGCCAATATCTTCTGGAGATTTATAGTAGGGAGTGACCATCAAAGTCTAGTGTGGCTCTTTAGCTTAAAGGAGCCACGCGGCAAAATAGCTAGGTGGATAGAGATATTGAGTCAGTATGACTTTTCGATTCAATATAGACCAGGAAAAATCAGAGCAACTGTGATGCACTTTCACGCTGTCAGGATCCTAGGGCTTGTAGCTGTGCCGAACGGGATACTTTGGAACCTTTGAAGTGCGGCCCGTGCAAGAAATGCACCAAACGGGCTCAAGATATGGTGCATGAGCGACTTTACAAAGAGATATTGACCAGAGATCTCGAAAATGTGCAGGCCTCTTCAAAAGCAGAAGCCGTGCAGTCGGTAAAGAGTGTAGGTGAAGAGAAAGCGTCTGTCCCCGGAACATCAACAGGAGCTGTTCAAGCGTCCAACAGGGAAGTTCATGATGTATATATTGCATCCTGGTTCCAGAATAGGTCCCTGTTAGAGTTGAGGAAGAAGCAGGAAGATGATCCTGATATAGGTCCAATCATCGCAGCTATGACTGCTGACAGAAAACCCAGTAACTATGCAGGAAGTTCATAAAGACCGATGGGACTGGTGAGTATATTCACTTCGTCGTGCCATCCGACATGAGGCAAGACATACTCTTTCAGATGCACGATTCACTGGTGTCAGGTCACCTAGGCGTAAAGAAGACAAGAGAGAAGACTCTGCAACGATTCTACTGGTATGGTCTCAAGGAAGACATAGGTATGTATGTGAAAAGGTGTGATACGTGTGCTGCCGATAAAAAGCCGACAAAAATTCCGCGAGCACCTATGGGAAGTCTTCAAGTCGGAGCACCGGGAGATTGTGTGTCTACGGATTATCTTGGTCCACTCCCCATCACAGACAGAGAACAGGTATGTTCTCTTGTTGACCGATCATTTCACTAAGAATGTTGAGATTATCGCTGTGCCTGATATGACAGCTGAAGTATGCGCAGATAAACTATTAAATGAGGTGATCTCCAGGTGGGGATGTCCTTTAGCAATACAAAGCGATCAAGGTAGGACATACGAAAGTAGGGTTTTCAAAGAACTTTGCAGGATGTTAGAGGTCCACAAAACCAGATCGAGCGTTAGAAACCCAAAGGGCAATGGACAAGCTGAGCTCTTCAAAAGAACCTTGTTGAGGATGATCAAGGCATATCTCTGTGGCGAACAAACAGAATGGGATCGATCATTGGGGTGCCTGGCAGGCGCTTATCGGGCAACACCAAACGAGTCAACTAAAATGACACCAAACCTACTTACTATGAGCAGAGAGGTAAGATTACCAGGAGAGCTGGTCTTTGGAAGAACAATTGGCTCTAATGGTGATGAGATAGCAACATATGGTGACTACGTGGATATGTTAAGGACAAGAATGCGACAAGCCCATGAGATAGCCCGTAAGTATATGTCTGCTGCAGCAAAAAGGAGTAAGGAGCTTTATGATGTGAAAGTAGAAGTAAAACAAAGATCAGGAATTGATACAATTAACTTACTCCACCCATAAAAGACACCAAAGGGAAAGAAATACAAACATTAAGCGACCAGACCATAATGGAAACCTAAACAAAGGAGGGCCATAAGGACAGTTACTTTCCCACAAAATGGCCATATGGCCATCCAAAACCAAAAGACACAAGTGATACACACAGTAAGTAACAAACAACAACATAAATAAATCGCCACAGAAGAGCCGCCTTGGAACGGTCAGTGGAAGATTTCCACTGGGGGGCTTAAATCGATTTTACGTGGCCACAATCCTCGCCCCTTACTTCCGTCGCGATTTAGACAAATAATTTGTTCAGTCCGCATGAAGGCCTCCTAACTCATCAGTGCAACATCTCCGTGAACACAAAAATCAAAGAACCACAGAGGTGAGACAACGGTGAGGACTCGACAGCAAAAAACCACTGAAATGCTGGAGCAAAAGAAAACCAACAGTTAGACTCCGATGAGCCCAACCAGAGACAGAGCATCAGGCACCAACCAACATTATCTCTCTAATTTTCAATCAGCCTTTACGCTGGAGCCGTCATAGAATCTGAGGCCTGACCCACCGGCGTGCAATTAAAGAGGGAAGCAAAGTTGCCAACCGTGATTGGGTTAACTACCATGCATGCAGTCTGTCGTATAATATCCATGTTGTACCCAATCTTTTTATATCGAAGAATGATTTTACGAAATTGGGTGCTGAAGTCATTGCGGTTATAGATTTTTCTGAATTTATATACTAAGTCACCATAAAATTCGGGTTCCGATAGACCTTGCCGCAGAAGAGATTTAAGTCCAATATTGAATTTTGAAATTAAATCAGAATGGCGTCTTCATCCATACAAAGAAGGGGACATTGTATGGTGCCTAATGGAGTCAAGAAAGGTAGTATAGCACCAAAGTTAGAGTTCAAATATGAAGGACCTTTTCTCATTAAGAAGAAGTTGTCAGAGGTAAGCTTTGTAATACAGCTAGACAGCATTGGCACGGAGAAACTGGTACACCATAACAAGATGAAACTCTATGAAGGTGTAAGTCCCCCATCATGGGTCAAAAAGGCCAGGGAGCGGCGTTTGGTTCTGAAACCACCAGGAGCAAACAGAACCACATGCTAGTTATCGTGACCCACAAATTCATTATTGAAGGAAATGTGAGTGACAGTGTGATAGTGAAACAAAAATTATAGTAAACCTATTAAAGGGGGGGGGGGTGGTTTATTAACTGAGTTGAGAGGGAAGTAGAGGCAAAAGGACACAAAAAATGTTAAGACGAAGTCTCGAACGTAAGCAGGGCGATATTAACAGACGTTAGGTGTAAGCAGAGCTTTGGGAGCAGGAGTTGGTAAGCTAAGACGCGGGTAATTAGATGTTTCTAACACAGTACGGAGTTGCTTTTCGGGAAAAAAGATGAGGTAAGCTAATATGATAGATGAGAAGGAGCTTGAACGGCACATAATAGTAAACGGTTTCGAACGGTGACCTTATAGATAAAACGGAAGCGAAGAACGGGCATTTCGGTAGTTTGTTATCGGCATGAAGCGGGAACAGATGAAGAAGAATGAAGAGGAGTGTTAGAGGACGAACCCTGCAAGAGAGCATGCAGCTGAAAAGGCTCTGCGAATACTTTCGAATTTATGGTGAATGTCTGAGAAAGGTAAATTGCCTTTCTAAGGTATATCATGGCTTCATAGGGTAAAGGTCAGAAAGTCACTTGCAGGCGCTGCGATAGCCAAACCCGAATATTGAGCTTAATAATCTGTCTTGTCTACTTCAGCAACCATGGAGCAGTTCATAAACAGTCTAGTGGCGGCAGGCGTCGATCGGGAGAGGATTGAGAAGGCCCGACATAGAGGAGTGGCTTACCAGTGTGTGCGGTGTCTCCAGAAGAACGGGACTGGAACCATAAACATAAAATGTCGTATGGAGGATTATGTTATGAGAAAACACTTGGTGGAGGACGAGATCCCCTTCAGGTGTACTCTTTGTGGTTTCATGTGCTTGAAACGGGAGCAGATATTTCACCACATCGAGAATAACACTCGGCATATTACGGTGGCCGCGAAGAAGAAGGTGACAAACCATTTTCCCTATCTGGTGGAGAGTCAAAGGCCACACGTCTTTGGGCCTGAAGACTTCAAGAGCTTGTCCCCGCTAGAGAGCCTCCTGCATTTCCTTGGATTGTTGATGACGGTTCAGCCCTGCCTGTCACCTCCACAGTAGTTCCCATCAATCTGACAACCCCCTCAGCATTCAGACCAATTCCACCATCAACTGCAGAAGCTACAATGGGGCCAAGTCGGACGCCACATGTAGTTGTCAGCTCGCCTTTGCCAACGGGACGTGAATCCCCTAGTATTTCAACTCCTACACCTGCCCTGAAAGATTCACTCCAACAGGAAGGAACGCCGTTGATATCTGAACAACCGGAACTAGTCAGGCAGCTCAATGCAATTCTGTAGTCCACAGCAGGAATAGTGCAGGAGCCTCAGGGAGCAGGGTAGCCGGTTGACCTCAGTGCAGTACAGGAACCAATGGGTTTCGAGCAACCTCGGGGATTATCCATTAGAGCCCCAGAGAGGACAGTTGAATGTGCTTTGGAATATGAGGGCGGCTGCGCAGATTTTGCAGCAAACCAAGATCGGGGGCTGAGCGTGCCGTTAGGTGAAAATGTGCCAGTAGAGGAGCAAGTTACCTACCCTGTCTACGTCCCTACCCCGATCGATAGTATGAACCCTGGCAACGAGACAGAGAGTCCTATTCCAAGGGAGGGGATATCCTAGACCTGGCTGATGACAACATGTCAATAGCGACGCCAACCAAGCGGACCAGGGAGACCCAGGATGAGGAACAGGAAAGCAAAAAGCCCAGAGGAGAAAGTTTGCCTGTTGACACCCGTGAGTGCAGTGAGCGGGCGCTTGTAGATATGGCAGGCAAAGCACTAAACGAAATGGAGAGGACCCGGAAGGTACAGGAGAGGATGATGAAAGCCATTATCGATAGTAGCTGCGTGCAAAGTAAACTGGTTGATGCAGTGGGAAGGCTTAGAGGAGCAGTAGAGGATTTAAACAGAGACAACAGGAGGAGAGAAGAGAGGAGAAGGGCGTTCGAGGAAAGATGGGAGGACGAATGGAGGAAAGAATGGAATAGAAGGAGAGACGAAGATAGGAGGGCTGAAGCAAGAAGGAGAGAGTCAGATCGGGAAGAGCGAGAGGAGAGAAGGAAACGGGAAGACAAGAAGGAGGAGGAAGAAGCCGAGAAGGAGAATGCTAACCGACCAAAATCCACTCTAGGACGGATATATACCAAAAACACAGTCAGCGAAGGGAGCAAGAAAGCATCCAGGCACTGAATGAAGACAAAAGTACATATCAATAATTAAACAGGTAGCATGGGAATTTTCCAGTGAGAAAGGTAGACAGAGAGTGAGAGAGTGAGGATGGAAGAGAGAGAGAATGTGGTTAACTTTAAGGGTTTAGGTAAGTGGTGTGATTGCTCGTGGTGCGGTATGACAGAGGGAGTCTGTGTCAATTTTTTTAAAGATTTAACATATACAACTTAATATGTCTATGAAACGCTGCATGTGGCAATTAATCATAATTGATCTTCTTAAAGCTTTGAAATGTTATAGCTAGTTGCTTAAGGTTTACAATTGCCAGTTACATGTATATGTCTCATCTTGTTTCAGTATCAATGTGCATTTTCTTTTAATTTCATGTACTGAGTAATTACATTATCAATTAAGAGTAACTTTCGGAGTGCATTTTAGGAATCATTTGTGTCAGATATTTTAACTACTCACCATGTTATGCTACATATGTTTAGGGTCCTAATGTTCAGTGATTGTTAGGTGTAGTTCTTTGCCATAATTGAACCTTTATTAACGTTGAAATTACATCTGATCCACCTCTGACACCATGTTTTGCAAATGAACCATTACTGTTGCAGGAAACCGTCATCATGCGATTTGGAAAAAACTGGGTTTCGAATCTTAATTGCCATACTTACCTGTTTCCGAGCTCGTTTGTCGGAACTTAAACGAGCTTGGAGGGGGGTAATGTTATGCTTTGGCTTCTGTGTACGAATCCAAGTACGACCGGATCGCATGATTATCTGTTTACCTGTCGGGACGTCTTTACTGTGTGCTTGCACAATTTCATCAGTCATGCAAGTCCATGTATTCCATTGTTTTTAAGAACTTGTTGTTAACCTTCCTGCACAATGCTGTCGTTTGTAACCTCTGTTTAGCCCACATTTTATAACAAAAACGTCCCGGTTTCACTTTCATTTTTGTTTACATGACAAGCGTGTATTGGTTTTTGTGTGCAAGTACAAGAATGTGTGCGAAAGCGAGGCTACGGCAGACGAAGTGTCAACAGTTCCATCTGTCAAACACAAATAACCAGATTCACGCCAGAATTAACCGTAATTCCCGAGTTTTGATTATTTTGTAACTGTAAGGGTCATTTAGAGAATTCATTAAGCTTTCTTTTCGCAAGGTTCTCATGTTAAGTATAATTCCGATTTACCTAGATATTTCGCTTTTTATGCGACAGCCCTATGAAATTTTAATGTGTAATGACACCGGGTTGTCGTTTCCTACAGCATCATACATGACGTTACGGTGTAGGATCACGTGCTACTGCAGTTCCTACGTTGTTTTCAACTGTAGGAGCTGTAGGCCTACGCTCTATTTTCCAGTCGGATGTAGGAATGTAGGGTGTTGGGGCGTTAGGATATATAAGTAACGACTGTAGGATGCTGCGGGGACTCCAATCTTGAACGGCTTTTGAGCAGACGTGTTTTTTTCAGGCTCGTTTTCATTTTATTTAAATTTTGGCTTATCTTTGGTTTTTTTTTCGGTTTCCAAAACTTTTAGCACTAAAATGAAATAAACAAACAAACTAAAGGCCGAACCTTCTATTTGATTCATTTTTCATAGTTTATTCAAGCTTTCATAAACTTAGGTTGAATGCATAGTGTTTACATGTTTTTTCACACATTTCGCATGTTTTGTTGGTGCTGATCCTGGCGTAGCCACGAGTGCATGTGATTTCTGACCATATCTAGTCATTTCATACCCCATGCTACCCATGCTACCAATCTTCATACCCTTCATGATCTTTTGTGAACTTTGTTTATTATTTTTACAATTGTTGACATTTATTATGTGAAGTTCGCATAATCAAAGTACCGCGAGTACTGTAAATAAATAAAAAGCATTAAATCTAGCAAACTTCAGTCATGCTTTGTTCTCATTTCTTTCCTTTAGTTTGATCAGTCATTTAAGGTCACTCGAAATTCATCTTTAGTCGGAGTCCGCTTTTGTTTGTTCTTTTTTCCATCTTGTCGCTGAGAATCGACCAGAAAACTCTCCGCTACCCTTGGGCTGTCAAGCTAACAGTGATCAGCATCGTTAATGGTGACACGTCAAACGACATTCATTCACAGTCTGGCAGGAGATAGCCAGCCCGTAACAATAATATATATTGCTCTGGAGTGCTTGATGTCCAAACAGAAAGGAATTCTAGGATATTCTTAACCTCGGCTAGTATTGTATTTATAAAGTAAAGTCCAGAAACGAGACTTCAATCTGAAATATCAGATTCGGTTAGTACCCTCATTTGTAAAAGTTTTTAACGAAAGTAAGCATTCAGGCATTTGCCTTGTCAGTTTGAAGTGTGCCATAGTTGATGTCTTCTCAGGTTGATTTTAACGATTAAAGGAGTGAGTGAATTAGTGTTTTGAGTTTTTCGTCCAACCAACAGCTACGATCATACAGAGACGGGACCTCGGTTTAAAGACTCATCCGAAAGTCTGGAGAAGCCCGGGATCGATCCTGCGACCCCTGGTTTACAAGGCGAGTAGCGTAACCACTACACCACGGAGGCTTCTAAACGATTTAAGGAGAGTCGACAAATTGTTAGAACTATGTTCCTCAGTAATGTTTTAACTTGACACTGCACAATCGTTTAGCTTTATGAATTTAAGTTACTGTCTTATAGCGAAATTATTTAAATTTTAGCCACACGTTTGAAACTATTATCATTTTACCTTCTCTCAAACGTGAATGCATTTCTCTGTATCCAAAGTTTTATCAGGGTTTAGACACCACGATGGCTTGGGCTTAAAGTTATTTATTAGTTGGTCGGAGCCGTTGCTTTTAAATCTATTGCTTGGTCCAACGGGGTTCTGCTGTTGGTTTTCAATTGCTCCAGTGTTCCTGTGGCGTTGCACCGGATGGCTCCGTGCGATTTACTGACGAGTCCTCATCCTTGTGTCAGCTTGGTTTTGTTTGTGCTTTCATTGTATACAGAGTTGACTCACTGATGTGTTAGAAAACCTTCACGCGGACAAAACAAATATTTGGTAGAACCACCGGCAAAGTGAGGGTGAGGGTTGTGATCCCGTACAGTTAACGTAAGCCCGCGGGTGGTTTTGCTGGCCGTTCCAGGTTCGTGCTTTTGTCGTGGTTTCTCCATGTTTTTTTGTTGATGGTTCTGATTCTTTCCCTAATCGTGTGTGTTGTTACCTTGATGATTCTGATTCTTCCCCCTTTTTGGTTTTTCGTTTTAGTAACGTTTGTCCTTCCGGTTTGGTGTTTGTCATTGTGGTGATTCTGATTCTTTCCCCAATTGTGTGTGTTGCTCCTTTTTGGTCTGAGTCACCACTTGTGTTGGAAAGAGCTGCTGACTCGGTTTACCTGTTGTCCATTTTGTTTACTGTCGTCACTCAATGCTTTGACTTCTTTCCGTAGTAATATTGTGGGAAGAATTTGGGATCTGATTGTATCAATTCCCGATCGTTTCTCTTTTTCATTTTATCCAAAAGTTGATGTGGGGTTTATCTTGACAAAAAAGAAATGAAGGCAATGGTCAGGAATTGATACAATTAACCAACAGTTCCCAGCAGTGACACAAAAGGGATTGAAACACAAACATGAACTAACTTGACGCTAATGGAAACACCAATAGCAGAAAGCCATAGGACAATACATTTCCCACCAAATGGCCAACTGGCTACCCAAAACAAAATAATGTAAGCGAAACACACACTCAAAGACAAACCATAGCAAAAATAAACCGCGAACCGCATTGGAATGATCAGTGAAACGGATTCCACTGCGGTACTTAAATCGATTTTACGCAGCTGCAATCCAAAATCAAAGCACTGAGAGTACTGGTGGGTCGATCGTCTCTGAGTGTAGTCCTGAGCTGAGAATCGAACTGTTCGTTTAATTTTTAGCAAGCACAGTAGAGCTGATCATCGCGTTATGTGTCGTCTGATTAAATAGATTCTGTTTGCCAATGCCCAAGTGTACAAGCACAGTCCACCCTGCCCCCGCCCATCGGGGCTTGAATAAATAGATGGGCTGCATGATGCTTCCATGCAGAGCTGAAAGTCCCGTAACATTGAAAGTTACGTCTCCAAATGACCTATATAGTGTTGACGGGGACGTTAAACCTTAAATCAAACAAACGGGCACAGTCCAGAATTTTCTTCTTACGCTGCGCTCTGACGTCTTATGGTAGTACTTGGATTTTGTTCAACAGAAGGAGGAGGGTGCAAACGCAGTTGTTCACCTTCTGCAAAATACATGAAATTCGCATCCTCAACCCGCCCCTTTTCAGAGTCTGCGTACGGCCCTTAATCATGTTCAAAACTATGCATACATATGGCGAACAGTGCCGACCTGATCAGAAGCAATGTACTCTATATCCGATCCTGGTTTACGCTGTATGTCAAATAACGGTACCACCTTTAAAGTCTGGGCTACTCATTTTTGCACTTAAACATTTCAGGGTTCTAAAATTAAGTTCTTAGCAGCAGTGCGAAAAGTCTATTTTTACTCTTCTTGGCATATATTTGTATAACAGTTTTATAAAGAGAATGTTCCGAAAGACGTCACGTGACATCGTGGCCTGGTTTAAGATATTGTTTTTCTTTCATTACGTGAGCTACCTGGCATTCTTATACTGTTTTATTTTAACCCTCAAATGCCATTTAAGCAAACAGTGAAGTTCCTGTGCAACCTGCTGATCAGACGCCACATTCCGCTGATCTAGGTATTATCCAGATAGATCGAGTTGCATCGATAAAAAAGCACAACGTTTCAAGTTCTATTAATAAAACATAATATTGGTTTTCCCAGATCAGTGCTGGTCTCTATAGAAAGCTCCTGTTGAATCAATAAAAAAGCGCAACGTTTCAAGTTCTATTAACAAAACATAATATTGGTTTTCCCAAATCAGTGATGGTCACGTGGACAGCTGCATTAATTCCGTTTGGCCATTTAGTAAATTTGGGTCGATCGTAAACCGATCGACCCAAAAACTGTCAGTTGTGTGCCAAAATAGTTTGACTGCACCCTTTCTCAAGAACGGATTTGTGGTTAGCATAATACAATATATCAACGCAAACTACCAATGATTCGAATAAATTTTGTGGAGACATTGGCTTTATTTTAAACGTCACAGGCTCCAAAAAACTATCAAACAATGGTGGATGATGTTAAATTTGATACAATATTTCTTTACAACATACAAAAGGTTTCATTTGGCCCCGCCCATCGTGGCTTGGAGAAATAGATTGCGCTGCATGGTGGTTCCATGCAGAGCTGAAACTGACCGTAAATTGGTACTGGATAAACCGCTTAGAAGTCTAAGCCTGTCCATAAAGGTAACACTGTGCATTGTTCAATTGAAGAATCATTATAAAGTAAATTAAATTTTTTGTGGAGGACATTTCGAAAGCACGCCTATTCAAATATATTGAGAATTTTCCACCCAAAATGAAAATGTTCTTATAAAAATACCGATATTATTCATATTTCTGCTCTAAATTTTATGGGCCCCGTCAAGCGATTTTGGTACTATCGCCTATGCGAGCAGCGAAGGTTCAGGCGAGACTACGCATCAAGAACCTTCGCTGCTCGCTCATACAAGCAGTGAATCAAGAGGAACCTTTAGACAGAAAGCCGGATCCCTGGCCCCTCTGAATGGCTGGGCATGCTCAGTTAAAATTTGTCATGATGGAATGCTCGAAGACACAAATTCGCTTAGCGGGGCGCAATTACAGGGGTGGTTTCGTGGTGAGTCAGCAAATTTATCTGGCTTTAATTCGTCGGCCGTCTTTTCCATTTTATAAGACAGACTGAAGCTCAGGAAGGATTTTGCCTTCATTACGCAAACACGCCTATACAAATACATTGCCACCTTTATCGCCGAAAAAATGGAAATTTTAAGATGAAAAATTGATATTTTACTTATTGCTGCTCAAAAATTAGATGTTGGGCACTCGTTAGAAGAGGCGGTTCTAACGAGTATTACAATCTCTATTTAAGAGCAGAAATAAGAAAAATAAGGTATACCCCCGGAAAGCCCAGTTTTACTATATAAAAGTGGGGTTCAAGGGGGTAAACAAGTCCGTAAAATGAACACCCCCTAAACCCCACTTTATATAGAAAAAAAACTGGGGTTTACGGTGCCCATTATTTTTCTTATGTCTGCTCTAAGATAGAGATTGTGGCTACTCGTTAGAACGCCTCAAAATTTCCCCATTTTGTAATAATGCCTATCTCCTAGCACGGGAATGTCGAGTTGAACAATATTCGGGTATCTTAAAGGCTACTTGCAAACAAAAGCTAGTGAACTTTTCACCTCATAACAGATACGGTGGTCACGCGACGTCACATGATCTCTATGTGATGTCAGAATAATAAAGCCGGGTCCTCTCCAAAATGATTGGACGATGGCAACATTTGTATGTCAACGAAGCATAGAAAAACTGCGTGAATACGATAACACTTCCGTGTGACATAGTGCATTCTTTCATTTCTCCAAAATGGCTAGTTTTCCAAAGAAAATGTGTGATATTTTTCTTATTTATGCTCCGAACATAGATTGTGGGTGCTCGTTAGAACCACGGTTCTTACGAGTATCCACAACCTATGTATTTGAGCAGAAATAAGAAAAATATGGCACATCCATAAACCCAAGTTTTCTCTTTATAAAGTGGGGTGTTCATTTCACGGACTTGTTAACGTGATGAAGCCCTCACACCAGAGTTTTTCGTCACATATTGAATGGAAATTTGGTAAATATAAATAATATGTGAACGCCTTCGGGCGACGGGGAAGGATGCTCGTGATCCGATGGTATTCACACCTTAACAAATGTTAAATAAAACAAATTACATTCATTTGATAAAGAGACAGGACAAAGATGTCACAAAATGCCGGCAGACATACTAATACAAGATACATAATAAAAACATTGATTGCGGGTAGTCGTTAGAACCGCCTTGCGGAGGCGGTTCTAACGTGAACCCACAATCTATGTTTTCAGCAGAAATATGAAAAATATCGGAAGTTTTATCTGAAAATTTCCATTTTTTTCCCCGTAAAAATTCAATATACAGTCAACCCTCTTTATACCGACATTCGTTATAACGTCAAAACTCGTTATAATGACAATTTGAATGGAATGACTATTTAGCTAAAGGCTGAGCTTCCCTCACCGAGGCGATTCTATCAAATGTCTATTACATTTGTTACTCGGAGTAATTATGGGGAAAAGGCCTTTTATTAATTATCATACTACTAACTGTGATTCTTTATAACGGCAAACGGCCCCCGCCCATCGGGGCTTGAAGAAATAGATGGGCCGCATGATGCTTCCACGCAGAGCTTAAAATGACCCGCACACGAATACTGGTAAACCGCTTAGAGGATCTAAGCCTGCCCAGCCAATGCGGTGCGAGTGTCTCACCGTCCATGCTTATAAAACCTATTGGTTTCATTAGGCGGCAGGGCTTGAGATGTCATTTCATCTCAATGTCGTGTAAAAGTCCCGCAAAATTGGAAGCAACGTCTCCAAAATGACCTTTACAGTGTTGACGGGGACGTTAAACCTCAAATCAAACAAACAAATTATAACGACAAATTCTTTATAACGGCACAATAATAGGGAACAAATACTGTTGTCATAACGAGGGTCCTCTGTATTTGAACAGGCGTGTTTTCGTAATTTGAAGGTTTGTGTACAAACGTGTTATCAACACGAACTTGTTAACGCGACGAGCATGTTTTAACAATCATTTGTGGTAAAAACTATTGAATAAGGTCCAATAGACAAATCTGTTGTTAACTTACTACACATATAATAATTGTTTGTTTGTTTTTGTTTGATTTGAGGTTTAACGTCCTCGTCAACACTGTATAGGTAATTTTGGAGACGTTGCTTCCAACTTTGTGGGACTTTTAACCAACATAATCATAAATAATAATAATAATCGACCTTATTTATAGAGGGTAACACATTTAGTACTAGTACTTATCTTCCATATGACCCTCTTTTCCTGGGTAGGAACAAGTACTAAGCAATGTGGATAAAGTTTCTTGCTCAATGAAACAGCACGTGGCGCTTGCTCAAATCCGATGCTTTACCACTGCAACACAGCACTCCATCGCTTGAGATGAAATGACATCTCAAGCCCTGTCGCAAAATGAAACCAATAGGATTTATGAGCATGAGCATGGACTCGCACCGCTTTGACTGGGCAGGCTTAGACCCTCTAAGCGGTTTACCAGTACTCGTATGGGGTAGGTTTCAGCTCTGCGTGGAAGCACCATGCAGCCCATCTACATCTGTATTTCTTTAAGCCCCGATGGGCGGGGGCCACATATAATAATGGAAATGGAACCCGTTTAAAATGAACACGCTTTTGGTGACAAATATTGTTGACAAATTCGTGATATGAATTCACTTATAAACCTCGCTTTTTTATAGAGAAAATTGTGATTTTTACAAGAGTTTAACCTGTTCAGTATTCTTGTTTGAAACGCATTACGGGTATCTGTTTTAATCGCGTCATTGAGGTGGCTCATCACAAATGCAGGTAACGATGCCACGATTAATCGTACAATCGATTAATCGATCGATAAATTCCACAAAAATGATTATCATTTCTGATTTGCTTTTAATCGATTACTTCATAGGTACAATTTACTACCAAGAGTTATGCCTAAAATAGCTGGATGATTGGCAAACAGTGCAGACCCTGATGAGACGCCGCATTATGCGGCGTCTCATCTGGGTCTGCACTGTTTGCTCAGACCTGTCTGTTCAAATATACATATGAAAAAGTGCAACATATGGTAAGAGTTATGCTCAGACAGAAAGTCAGACAGGTAAAATAATGAGAAAAACCTTAGCGATTACTAATCGATTATTTATCGCAATGACAGGACTGATAATCGATTATCTTTTCACCTCCGATTAGCCAGCCCTAAATTTTACAGGCCTATATGATTTTGACCCCCTTTATATAGTAATACACGGGTAAACATTTTGTTTCTTTTTCTGCTCGAAAACATAGATTGTGGGTACTTATTAGAACCGCCTCGTCAAGGCGAATCTAACGACTTCCCACAGTCTTTAATATGAGCAGGAGTATGAAATTTAGTAGATTTTTTCTTATCCGAAAATTTACATATTTTGTTGGTAAAATTTTCAATACGTTGAACAGGAGCCAACAATCTATGCTCGAAGCAGAAACAAGAAGAGTATAGTTTCAGCCATGAAATGATAATTATACCCTTGGGTGAGGCAAATGTGACGTGTATCTTGCGTCACTGGGACGTCAAACTGGTTTTAAATCAATGCCTATAATGATATTTTCATACTGTGAAAATATACGATACTATGAAAAATTACATGACCCTGTTATTTTCACATAAGCAACCCGGACTACTTTTTCTCGTCAAAAGGCATGTTATCGATAAAATAATTCTGTAAAATACCTTGCAAAGCACTCTTTGAACTGTAAAAATGTTGTATTCAAAATTGCGATCTGTTTATGTTTTGAAACTGACAGTTGTGACGTCATAGCACTTGTCAAAATTGTGATGTACGATACGATCGATTAGTTACCGTAAGCCTCCTTATAAATTATAAAATGAAAAGAAAATTTACTTTTTTTCGGCCGATACCAAAAGTATTTCATCTCGTGTGTTGAAAACATCCCAATTTTCATTCGTGCTTCGCACTCGTGAAAATTTGGATGTTTTCAACACACTCTATGAAATATTTTTGGTATCCACCTCAAAAAAGCAAATTCACCATATTTGCATTATTTGCTGGCTCCCAGCTTACACTTTATCAATATTGGAAAAACAGGTAACCAGACCTCCCTGACCTTGAAAGGTCAGGAGGGTCTGGTTACCTGTTTTCCCAACACTGATAATCTTCAGACTAGGAACCAGCAGATAATGCAAATAAGGTGAATAACCAGTGCTTCAGCTGAAGTGCACGACCCGCCGGATGCTTTTAGCTTAATGAGGTTACCATATATGGGTATGGCGGCCATTTTGGTCATGTAACCTGGACCTAAAACGGTTCCCCCAATAAATGCGCCTTATCATAAGGAGCAAAAATATATCTTATACTTAAGTACTGTATTCTGAATCGTTTGCAGGATAAAATGCATTCTCACTTTTCCAATACAAAAGCATATGTGTCAAAGTTTGACCTAGGCACAAAGAAGGTCAATGTCAACCCAGGGTCACCATTTTAGCAATTTATGATGGGCCTACGTCCCAGATGCTATTTATCAAGTTTCGTGGAAACCTGCCCAGTGGTTCTGGAGAAGACTATTTTTGAAGGGTTTTTACCATATATGGCTTGGCGGCCATTTTTGTCATGTGACCTGGACCCTATGAGCAAATTTTGCTTTCCCCAATCCCATAGAGGCTCCATATGAAAATTGACTTCAATCGGCCCAACAGTTTCCGAGGAGAAGCAGTTCGAAAATTTTCACATTTTTCGCCTCGGCGAGGCTATACTAAATCGAATGTAATATTTCGCAAGTTCATTGGTAAGATCTCATTGATATCTATCAGTATGCCACTAATTGTTTAAATATTCTAAGCGGTTAAGTCACGATCACCAATTTTTACAAACGGGTTACGGACGGACATACAGACAGACCATATATGGCTTAGCGGCCATTTTGGTCATGTGACCTGGACCCCATGAGCAATGAAATTTGATTTCAATCGGCCCAACAGTTTCCGAGGAAAAGCAGTTCGAAAATTTTCACATTTTTCGCCTCGGCGAGGCTATACTAAATGGAATGTAATATTTCGCAAATTCATTGGTTAGATCTAATTGATATCTATCAGTATGCCAAAAATTGTTTAAATATTCCAAGAGGTTAAGTCACTATTACCAATTTTCTCAAACGGGTTACGGACGGACCCAAAGAAGGTCAAGGTCAACCCAGGGTCACCATTTTAGCAATTTATGATGGGCCTACGTCCCAGATGCTATTGATCAAGTTTCGTGAAAATCTGCCTAGTGGTTCTGGAGAATACTATTTTAGAAGGGTTTTTACCATATATGGCTTGGCGGCCATTTTGGTCATGTGACCACGACCCCATGAGCAAATTTTGGTTTCCCTATCCCATAGAGGCTCCATATGAAATTTGACTTCAATCGGCCCAACGGTTTCCGAGGAGAAGCAATTCGAAAATTTTCACATTTTTCGCCTCGGCGAGGCTATACTAAATGGAATGTAATATTTCGCAAGTTCATTGGTAAGATCTCATTGATATCTATCAGTATGCCAAAAATTGTTTAAATATTCCAAGCGGTTAAGTCACTATCACCAATTTTCACAAACGGGTTACGGACGGACAGACATACAGACCATATATGGCTTGGCGGCCATTTTGGTCATGTGACCTGGACCCCATGAGCAAATTTTGGTTTCCCCCATCCCATAGAGGCTCCATATGAAAATTGACTTCGATCGGCCCAATGGTTTCCGAGGAGAAGCAGTTCGAAAATTTTCACATTTTTCGCCTCGGCGAGGCTATTCTAAATGGAATGTAATATTTCGCAAGTTCATTGGTTAGATCTCATTGATATCTATCAGTATGCCAAAAATTGTTTAAATGTTCCAAGCGGTTAAGTCACTATCACCAATTTTCACAAACGGGTTACGGACGGACAGACTGACAGACTGACCGAATGACAGAATGACACGGTGATTTTAGGGGGTTGTATAATCTGCAGACCAAAGCTTGCAGACCTTTGGACCGTGGACCGGTCTGCAGTGGACCAAAGGGTATAATCTGCAGACCAATTAGCTTGCAGACCAAGATTTATGCAGACAGAAATAATCATTATATCATATATAGATTATAAATATTGAAAAGAAATAAAAACAAAAAGCTTGTTTATTTCAAATGTTTACTGCAAAATGTATTTTACTTGAATAATTATTATATTGCAATAATAATAACAATAAAAATGAACATGGAAAATATTATCAAAAAGCAAACATTCTCATAATCATTGAAATGCTATTCAAATTATTTAGTTTAAAGGAAATCGGGCATAATACAACCCTGTGATATAATGCTTTCTTTCAGGGTTAAAATTGGTATTATTTTTATGGAAATGTATGATATTTATTCTTATTTCTGCTTGTGGTGCTCTTTTGATCTGCTTCACTGAGATGAAGTTCCTACAACACTTTTTAGCTAACTTAAAAAAAAAATGTTTTTTGTTTCTTTTACAATTTTAAAACCCATTTATCTCTGAAGAAAATGCGGTCAACAAATGTTTTAATTGTATGGACTTGTTGACATGAAAATTAACAAATAATTTTTCTAGTTTTCCAAGAACAGGTGGGCCTTACGAAAACTCTTCTGTGTGATTTTTATATTTATATAATATTTTCCAGGCATAAGTTGTTGGTGCACATTCGAAGCACCTCATTGTGGCAGATCTAACGAAAACCAACAACCTGGATCTTGGATCAGACAAACCCCTGAAAACCCCAATTTTCTATATACATTACGATCTAACACCGCCGTGAAAGATAGTGCATTTTTTCACATGTCCAAAATGTCCACTTTTCTGATGAAATACCATTACGATAACAAACCCGTGTGACACAGTGCATTTTTCACATCTCCAAAATGGCTACTTTTCTGATGAAAATCCTTGATATTTTTCTTATAAATGCTCAAAACATAGGTTGAGGGTGCTCGTTAGAACAGCCTCACTGAGGCGGTTCTAATGAGTACCCACAACCTATGTCTTGGAAAACATAGGTTGAGGGTGCTCATTAGAACAGCCTCACTGAGGCGGTTCTAACGAGTACCCTCAACCAATGTCTTGGAGCAGAAATAAGAAAAATAATGTATACCCCCGTACACCCAAGTTTTCTCTATATAAAGTGGGGTTTAGAGGGGTCTTCATTTCACGGACTTGTTAACATGATGCTATTTAGGTCATTTTGGAGACGTTGCTTAAGATTTTGTTTGACTTTTACCCAACATTGAGACAGAATGACACCTCAAGCCCTACTGCACAAAAAATCTCTATAGGATGGTCCGACTGACACCACTTTTACTAGGCAGGCTTAAACCTTGTACATGGTTTACCAGTACTGAAGTTCAGCCTGTTTCAGCTCTGCATGGAAACACCATGCAGCCCAATCAATTTCTCCAACCCCGGATGGGTGGGGATGCAAAAAAATAATTCAGTTTAAAGGTGGATCTAAAAGATACACAGATTGTGTAGAAAAATGACTCCAGTGTTTTTCCTACTAAAATCTTTGGGAAAAATCTTCTAAAAGTCTATGTTTTTTTTTTTGTTTTTTTTTTGCATATAACACATTTGTACAACTAACTATATATATATAACATGGTTTCAACTTCCGAATTTCAACATTGGTGTAGAAGCCTCCGTGGTGTAGTGGTTACGCTACTCGCCTTGTAAACCAGGGATCGCAGGATCGATCCCGGGCTTCTCCAGACTTTCGGATGAGTCTTTAAACCGAGGTCCCGTCTCCGTATGACCTTAGCTGTTGGTGGGACGTAAAACTCAAACACTCGCTCACTCAACATTGGTGTAAAAACTAGAGAATTACTATATCACATTCGCGAGATATAGTGCATTCTTTCATATCTCAAAAACAGTTATTTTTCTGACCAAAATGTGTGATATTTGTCCAAAACAAAGGTTGAAAATGCTTGCTAGAACCAGAAATGTCAGTTTTGGCAATCTAGAAGAGTGCTCCCAGCAGGCACACGTCGCTAGGGCAACGTCAAATTAACGTCGGTGCAACATCATTGCACTGACGTAGATTTGACGTTGCAGAAACCTCATGGCATTGTAATGAAGTTGATGGTTTGTCACAATTCGTCATGTGCCTGCTAGGCTGCATGTCACAAAGTGTGTTGTCAAAAGACCAGCATTGGGACTTTCCCCAATATTCATTTTAATTTCCTGGATTTAATTAATTATGGACAAGTGAGTACAGCAATGGAAGGTCAGGTACTGTTTCTTCTCATGAACTGTGCATTCTTTCTTTCTTTCTCTTATAATTCTTTATCTGACCCTGAAGGCTTATCATCAATTCAATTGATCTGATTGGCTGTAAATTGAGTGGTATTGTGACATCACAGTGATTGACAGAAATTTCAAAAATGATTGACAGGCCTTATGCAATAGCAGATACACTTCATAGCTGGTTTGAATAGACAACCAAAGAAAACAATATAGTGAGTGAGTGAGTGAGTGTTTGAGTTTTACGTCCCACAAACAGCTAAGGTCATACGGGGACGGGACCTCGGTTTAAAGACTCATCCGAAAGTCTAAAACAATAGTCATGGTTCATTTATTGTTTCTTTGTTTTTAATTTTCTGCGGTGACTGATCTGGATCTACACTGTTTACTCACAGTAAAAGGGATTGTTATGTATATGTCAGCAGCTATATCTTCTTGCAAACTTTTGAAACATATTTTTGCATACATGCAATGTGGACCCTGATCAGACTGCTCCTCTAGGAGAATTCTGATTTGGGTCAACACTGCTAAAAAAAAATCTACCCACAATGAGGTGGTTCTAATGTGCACCCATTACCTAAGTTTGGAATATGTAAGATTTAAAAAAAAAAAAATAATAATAATTGAACGCACCATGACTCATGGAAGAATTAGCATAATGTCTTCCTCTTCTTGGGGAAGGTATAATTTGAGGACTTACCTTCACTGGAGGACCAGAGGAATGAGGACCAAGTCCTCCAGAGGACTAGGGGTATAATTTGAGGACTAAATACAGGAGGACCAGTGCTTTAATCAGCCACATAATTACTGTTTATTGAAAATGACACCTGTTGTTATGGTATATCACCTCAGGGCATATATACAGAAAGAAAAGGAAAAAAAAGAAATATTAAAATAAAATAAAAGGAAAAACATATTATAATGCTCAGGAAATTTTTCACCATAGAATTTTATGAAATATATTTTAGCATCATGTTACTCTGATAAAAAATGTTTAGTTGAGTACTTTCTATATACTTGATACTATCTATCTGTTTTTTTTTTTTGTTGTTTTATTTTTGTTGTTGTTTTTATTATTATTATTTTAATTCAAAAGCTGCATGATGAACAGTGAAGATCCTGATCAGATGGCATATTGTTACTCTTTTAAAAATTACACTTAATACAAGCTATCTGTTAAATTCACAAACTGCATGATGAACAGTGAAGATCCTGATCAGATGGCATGTTGTTACTGTTTTAAAAATGTTCACTTGAAATTAGAATTTCTCTACTTGAATATAATTCATACAAGCTATCTGTTAAATTCACAAACTGCATGATGAACAGTGAA
This sequence comes from Lucinisca nassula, assembly GCA_963580285.1. Taxonomy (NCBI): domain Eukaryota; kingdom Metazoa; phylum Mollusca; class Bivalvia; order Lucinida; family Lucinidae; genus Lucinisca; species Lucinisca nassula. Next base: position 108,484,845 of record OY757017.1, on the reverse strand, counting down.
GATCCTGATCAGATGGCATATTGTTACTCTTTTAAAAATGTTCACTTGAAATTAGTAAGTACTTTTGATATACTTATATAATCTATCTGTTAAATTCACAAACTGCATGATGAACAGTGAAGGCACTGATCAGATGGTTTATCTGGAGCTACACTGTTTGCAAATGTAGGGATTGTCTCATTCAGAGGGATAAGTGGGGAAAAAATAAATGAAAGGAAAAATGCCATAAGGAAATTTTTCACCATATTAATAAATGAAATATTGTTTGTTTGTATTGGAGTTTAATGGCCCTGTCAACACTATTTTAGGTCATTTTTGGAGTCGGTTAGTTTACCTATCAATGCTTCTCCTGGGCAGGCGTATACGTAAGTGATTAACGAGTACAGTGCACATTCTTTCGCCAGAAACTGACAACTGCCCTTCTTGAATCAGCGGAAGGGAGAGAATGACCGAAGAAAAGATTTCATGATCATCATCAATCTCCACGAAAGAAAAGAATATTTAGGCATCTTGTTACTCTTTTAAAAGAAACATGTTCAGTTCCATTGGAAATTTCTCCACTAGGAAATAAACCAGAAAAATGCCTAATGGCATTATGGACGGGTTTTTTTTTAGTACGGTTAGGATGGTTGTGGCATGGGTGGGGTAGGTAGGGGTGTGCTGGTGTGGGGTAGGGTGGGGTGGGATGGGTTAGGAGTCGGGTGGGACGGGGTGGAATTTGTGGTTGGGTGGGGTGTGGGATGGGGTGTGGTGGGGTTGTGGGGTGGGGTGGGCTTGGGTGGGTGGGATGGGGTGAGGTCGGGTAAGGTTGGGAGTGGTGGGATGGGGTGGGGTTGGGGGTGGATTGGGGTTGTTTTGGGATGGGGGTGGGGTGGGGTTGTGGGATAGGGTATGCTAGGGTAGGGTGGGGTGGGTAGGGTATGTATGTAAAACTAAGTATGCATGTATGTACAGTACAAATGCAATATCCTAACCCAGTAACAACTTTTTGTGGAGGGGGGGGGGGGGTATGATTTGTCAATGTGTTTTAAGAAGAATAAAGTTTTTTTTCTATTTTTAGCTCTGGTGGACACTGATTTTAGCGATTTTGAAAAAGGGTCACCTAATGAACATTTCTGTATGTATGTAAAACTATGTTATCCTAACCAAGTAACAACTTTTTGTGGGGGGGGGGGGGGGGTTGATTTGTTTATGTGTTTTACGAAGAAAAAAAAAAGTTTTTTTTTTTCTATTTTTAGCTCTAGTGGCCACTGATTTTAGCAATTTTGAAAAAGGGTCACCTAATGAACATTTCTGTAAAATAATTTTGAAATCGGGCCATTATCCCAGGAGGAGATGTCGTTTAAAGAAATTGTTGACGGACGAAGGACATCAACTCACCTTGAGCACTTCGTGCTCAGGTGAGCTAAAAAAAGAACGAATAAAAACAAAAAAAAAGAAAATTCCATGCCTGTGCATGCATGTATGTATTATTACTAGCAACTATCAGGGGAGGAAGATAATAATTGTTCATATGTGTTTATGGAGAAGAAAAGAAAAATAAAGAAAAAAAAAAGAATGAAAAAAGAAAGAAAAAAAAAAAGAAAAAAAAAATATGTCTCCACCGGGGTTTGAACTCACGCCCCTCAGATTCATAGTCAACAATAGGATTCGTAGTCCAGCACTCTATCCACTACACTGGCATTTGTAAAAAGGTTAACCAAAAGGTAAACCTGAAAAACACAAGTTTGAAAAATGACAATTTCTGCCAAAATTTTAGTCTTTTGCGCCATTTATGGATAATACATGAAAGCGGTACCTCCACTTATGCATCATTAAAACAATCTGCTACAGAATAAATGAAAAATATCACTTTGAAAAAAAGGTTAACCAAAAGGTAAACCTGGGACGACGCCCGCCCGCAGGACGCCCGCCCGCCCGGAAATCACTATTTTAAAGGACGGATTTTTTTTTAAAAAACCCATCCAAAAACAAAGTTATTTGTTTATTTATTTAATTTTTTAGGACAATTTGGCCAAATTAATTTGTCCTGGTAACTTATTTAATTTATTTACCTATATTTTTTTTTTTGACACAGAGACATGCAAGTTGAGACCATCTATAACTAGCTAATGTTAGGAAATATATTCATGTAACAGTGTAGCAGACTTCCAAGTATTACATTCAGAGCTGTATATGGAAAAAAAAATAAGCACCAAGCAGATGGCATTCAATTTTTTTTTCTTTTGTTTGTTTTCAGAGAACAACATTTCCATGCTAAACAAGATTTTCTTTGAGAAGTAAAGAAAAAGGCTTGATATTGAAATAGTTGTGATTGACAGTTTAAAGGTGCATTATTGAACTATCGGTAAAAAATGCTTCCAAAAATAAAATATATATAGCCTGTATTTTTCTTTAAAACAATACAAATGAATGCATTTTATGCAAAAATGCAAACAATTATGATGACAGTTAAACGAGTTTGAGAGGGATTCCCTAACTAGGTTTCGACAACTAGTTAGATCTATTTTTAGTTTGTGACAAAAATAGAATCCCCATATATAACATTATGCGACGTTCATTTTTGGCCTTGTTTGCTTAGGCCATGCCTGAATCGGAAAAAAATATGACGCTGAATACCACACCATAAGTAACAACACTCAGAGACGATACTGTCGCCATGTATGTGTAAAGTGACAGATTTATTTTTAGAACAGAAATTCCGAACACATGTTCAGAGCGAAGGGTAAACACGAATGAAAACGACCATTTTCACAAAGTTCTGAAGCTGTATTTGGCTCCAAAAGTGTACACATGACAAAGGAGTATGAATTGAAGATTAAAACCAGAAAAAAAAATTGAGACCCGAGAGCTCAATAATGCACCTTTAATGGTTATTTGTAGGTGGGGCAAAGTTATATATTAGAACCAATGGCTGTAAGCCTATTATTAGGTTGAAATTGCAAATGATTGGAAATCTTCATTTTTAAAATGTGTTGTTTGATCTTTCAGAAGCACTTTTTTCTCTAATTATTTTGGGACTTTTTGTACCAAATGGAATCTTCCTCTCAATAAACGACAGGAATCCATTTCGAAATGTAGGGGTGACAGGTTGTGTTATCAAAATTTATTCAGAAAATAGCTGAATATTTGCAAATAGTGTAGGCCCTGATCAGATGCCACATTCTGCGGCATCTGATCTGGGCCTACACTGTTTGCCAATGTACCCATTTTGGGATTTCTGGTACCAAACAGGTTAATTAGGACCTTTTATTATTAATTTTCTTATGTTGAGCTGAAAAGTGAAAAATGTGAACTTCCATTGCAGTTCTCACACAGGACCCATAAATAAGCATTTATTTATTTAATTATTTAATAAATTATTTTTTTTTATAATATATTTATTTACTTTATTTTATAGTTTATTTCTTTTTATGTGTAACAATAAAGAAAAAATGAACCTGGGGGAAGAAAGATTTTTTTTTTTACTTTTGTTTAAAAATTGCTGTTGGTACTTCAAAAGAGCACCACAAGCAGAAATAAGAATAAATATAAAAACCTCCATTCCAATAAAGCCATGTTTGGCAAATGTAAGGAAGCATTTTATGAAGACTGTTAAATGAAGACTCCTTTAAACCATACTTTCAATAGAGAAACGTAGGGTTTACGAAGGGGTAGGGGTGGTATTCATTATTTTCTTTAATTTTGCTCAAAAACATATACATTGTGGGAACTAGTCTATACTGCATGATTGAGGCAGTTCTAACGAGCACTCAAATCTATATTTGGATTGTGGGTACTCGTTAGAACCGCACTCACAATCTATATTTGGACTAGAAATAAGAAAAACATCAAACATTTTCATCTGAAAAAGGTTAGTCCTAGAGATAAGACAGAAGCCATTTTAGATTGTAATTACATGGATGTATTATGTTCTGTTTCCTTCAGTTTTTGAATAAGTTGAATAGCATTTCTCAGTGATTATGAGAATGTTTGTTTAGAATTTTTTTTTCATGGTATTTTATTGTTACTGCTAAAATAAATATCTGACATTTTATAAAGAGATAAAATAAATTTCGCAATCAACATTAAAAAACATTTTTTTATTATTATTTCTTGAGAATGTTTGTTTTTAGAAAAAAATCCATGGTTTTTATTGTTACTGCTAAAATATTTGACATTTTATAATCTGACAAAAAATAAATTTTGCAATAAACATAAAATTTCTTTTTCATATCAGTATATATATAGTCTATAGAATATGAAATATTGATTATTTGAACTTGGTCTGCAAGGTAATTGGTCTGCAGATTATACTCTTTGGTCCACTTAGACCGGTCCACGGTCCAAAGGTCTGCAAGCTTTGGTCTGCAGATTATACCCAACCATTTTAGGGCACCCTTAGAAATCAACCGACTTCAGTCGGTTGATTTTTCTGCGGGTCGTGCAATCCTCTATATAGTTGGGTAAGGCATGCTTTCCCTGCAGTAGGTATTTTGAAGGGTAATAGGGAGTGTGGTTTGTTTTCTGTTTCTTCACATCCGTTCATATTTCTCTTTCACCCCTGACCCTCACATTCATCTCCTCTTCTATCTCTTCTGTCTGTTTTCTCCCTTTTTCTGTGAGGCGACACAAAATGACCCACAAGGATTGACAAAACAATCGATTAACAAATCAATCAATTACTATACCGCAAGATGTGTTTATTATATAACGTCGCTGTTATAGTGGATAAATGGTGTGACCACACGTGTAATAACACATCGTTACTGGCGCATAACGTACAGTCGCCGTCCGTATTCTTTTTCATTTCTTTGACAATAAACACCGTTATAAAAATCGTTATATGGTATAAAGAATCTTACTCATGCGGTCGTTCCATATGAAATTTAAGAAACTTGCCGTAGGCTTGTTCCACAAAATTCCTATGCAATGACCACCAGTCTACGACAACACATGGAATGGCCACGAATGTAAGATCTCCTATTTTCCCAATAGCACGCAAAATCATGTATCCCATCTGCGAATAGCAAAGGTTAATTTCCATTAGGAAAATATGTCCATGTGGAATATTGGCGTCTAACATGGTGCCAGAAATGACAAATGTTTTCTTATTTCTGCTACCAGCATAGATTGGGTATGCTAGTTAGGACCGCCTCAATGAGGCGGTTAGATTTTGCGGCGGCTCTAACGGGTGCCCACAATCTATGTTTTGTGCAATAATGTATACCCATGTGAACTCCAGTTCCCTGTATATAGAGTGGGGGTTTACAACGGTCTTCACTTCACGGACTTATTATCGCGATGCCAAGCTTGGTCGTGCAATGCCTCTAGTTTCTAATCTCTTGCTATTCAGCAACTTTGTCGTAAACATTACAAACATTTTTTCTTGTGATGGCTCTCAATATGATATTAAGTTATTATCGTAAGATATATAGATATGTCCACGAGATAATAATGAACAACCAAGACTAACTCTTCCGGGATGCCCATCAAGTCATTATATACGTGAATGCTTTAAATATTTTCTGAAAAGGAAAACTGAAATATGAGACCTCCCATCCTCTGATGTTATGAATAATTTTGTAAGTGTTACAATATTTAAGGTAGATGTCAATTTAGACACATCACATGAAAACGTGTATTCGGTGTGTGTGACGACATTACGAAAACACACATATTAAAATCTATCGAAAATGTTTCCAACAAAAAATATAACATTTTCAGATAAAAAAAAAAAAAACTTATGATATTGTTTAAATTTCTGTTCAAAAACGTATTAGAACTGAACTGCATCGGTGAGTCCCCACAATCTATGTTGTTTTGGAGCAGAAATAAGACAAATAATGCATACCCACTGTAAACTCCAGTTTTACTTGATAAAAATGAGGTTTAATTGGGGTTTAATGTAGGGGCGGGGGTAAATTATAAAGCCGTGTTTTAGTGACGAGGTCAGAAGCAACTCGATCTATTCTGCTGAACAGACTAGCAAAAGTACGCACATTACGTTAACAAGTCAGTGAAATGAACACCAGTACATGTAAACCCCACTATATACAGAGTAAATGTGGAATGGAGCTCTTACGGTCTTTTTCCCATTATTTTCCTTATTTTAGATTGAAAACATAGATTGCGGGTACTCGTCAGAACCGCCGCAATGAGGCGGTTCTAATGAACACGCTCAATCTATGAAATAAGGAAAATTTTCAAAACTCAGAAATAAGGAAGTATATATGTTACAAAATGATAAAAATCAAAGCACCAAAGGCACTGAAATGACAGATTCTATGAGAAAATCATAACACTGTGAAAACTTACAGAAAACCTTTCTAAAAAGATCTTAAAATAGTTCTGCAAATTCCAATATATGATATGTTTGCAGCTGTCTATAGACAGGTTGTATTATGAAAGGCCATTCGATGTTTCAAATTTTTGAAAGAAACTATTTACGTTTTCAAAACCAAACATTAAAATTCAAGTTTTAACAATGCTACTGTCCATAAGTAACAGTTTTTGTCCGGTCGGTTGTGGACACCTCTACCCAAAGTCTATGGGAAAGCGATCGGAGGAGAAAGGCTGGCTAGTCCAGTATATGAATTCCATTGGATTGAAGACATTTTTGAGTAAGCACAGCACTATGAGCCCGCTCGTAATCCTGCTGGATAAGATATCCCGGATTCTGAGCGTAAACAAATAAATGGAACCATGTGAGGCCGAAGCACTTGATTGATGTAACGTCTCGCTGTTCAATCCACGTCTCAGCTATGATCTTGAATGTTCTTAATGACACTAAGCTGCGTTCGCTAACTACATACAATAGCTCGCCGCGCAATTACGCTTATTTCACCCGATATGTCATGCTCTATTACGCATGCGTCGCCTCTGCATACCTTACACCTATACGTCGAAAAACCCGGAAACGACAATCGGCGTGATTCACGCTAAAGTGCGATTGCACGACCCGCAGAAAAAGCGACCGACTGAAGTCGGTTGATTTTCTAAGAGTGCCCTAAAATCACCGTGTTATTCTGTCATTCGGTCATTCTGTCAGTCTGTCAGTCTGTCAGTCTGTCTGTCCGTCCGTAACCCGTTTGTGAAAATTGGTGATAGTGACTTAACCGCTTGGAATATTTAAACAATTTTTGGCATACTGATAGATATCAATGAGATCTAACCAATGAACTTGAGAAATATTACATTCCATTTAGTATAGCCTCGCCGAGGCGAAAAATGTTGAAATTTTCGAACTGCTTCTCCTCGGAAACCGTTGGGCCGATTGAAGTCAAATTTCATATGGAGCCTCTATGGGATGGGGGAAACCAAAATTTGCTCATGGGGTCCTGGTCACTTGACCAAAATGGCCGCTAAGCCATATATGGTATGTCTGTCTGTTCGTCCGTAACCCGTTTGTGAAAATTGGTGATAGTGACTTAACCGCTTGGAATATTTAAACAATTTTTGGCATACTGATAGATATCAATGAGATCTAACCTATGAACTTGCGAAATATTATATTCCATTTAGTATAGCCTCGCCGAGGCGAAAAATGTGAAAATTTTCGAACTGCTTCTCCTCGGAAACCGTTGGGCCGATTGAAGTCAAATTTCATATGGAGCCTCTATGGGATGGGGGAAACCAAACTTTGCTCATTGGGTCCAGGTCACATGACCAAAATGGCCGCCAAGCCATATATGGTATGTCTGTCCGTCCGTAACCCGTTTGTGAAAATTGGTGATAGTGACTTAACCGCTTGGAATATTTAAACAATTTTTGGCATACTGATAGATATAAACGAGATCTAACCAATGAACTTGCGAAATATTACATTCCATTTAGTATAGCCTCGCCGAGGCGAAAAATGTGAAAATTTTAAACCGTTGGGCCGATTGAAGTCAAATTTCATATGGAGCCTCTATGGGACGGGGGAAACCAAAATTTGCTCATGGGGTTCAGGTCACATGACAAAAATGGCCGCCAAGCCATATATGGTAAAAACCCTTCAAAAATAGTCTTCTCCAGAACTACTGGGCAGATTTCCACGAACTTGATAAATAGCATCTGGGACGTAGGCCCATCATAAATTGCTAAAATGGTGACCCTGGGTTGACCTTGACCTTCTTTGTGCCTAGGTCAAACTTTGACACATGTGCTTTTGTATTGGAAAAGTGAGAATGCATTTTATCCTGCAAACGATTCAGAATACAGTACTAAAGTATAAGATATATTTTTGCTCCTTACGATAAGGCGCATTTATTGGGGGAACCGTTTTAGGTCCAGGTCACATGACCAAAATGGCCGCCATACCCATATATGGTAACACTCATAAAGCTAAAAGCATCCGGCGGGTCGTTCACTTCAGCTGAAGCACTGGTTTGTCACTGAAACGCATATTTCATGCACTAGCGTAAGTGTTCCGTACTGTGTCTACGCGTTAACTTTGGTCACGACAGGGACGTCTAGCTCTCAAACGTGCATCGCATAAGGGCGAAGATCAGTGTCAGTGCTTATTAGTCGGTAGTTGAGACCCCTTGTTTATCTACAGGTACATTGTAGCAGCTGCCGGCGGAAATCTGTTTCGCATATGCGTCTGACGGTCGAATCGATCTTGATGTACTGACGTCGGTCTTCCGCTACGTCGACGTCCACTGGCGTCTTCTGTATATAGTAAGATGTCGATCCAATAGACGATAGATCACACACATGTGGCACCCAAAACCAGAGTCAACGTCATCCGCTTTCCGACCAGCTTCTAACTGTTCAGGGGCACGCTTACGATCCTTTAATGAAAAGATGTTGCAATACGCTCTCACTAAATGCTTTTTTGAGAACAATTTTCAGTTTCTTATTTTCTAGGCACGACCTTACATTACACATCAAAAGTTTGATCCTGAACATGTGGTTTCTATCCGTACTGGTGTGAGGGTGGTGCACAGGATCGACTGACGTGGCCGGACTGGTCACCAGACGTCACAGTTGATTGATTTAACCTTTTTAGCTTAAGGGCATGGTCCCTAAGTGTGTTTGGTTTCAGAATCAAAGCACTGAGAGTGTGGGGTGTAGGTTGGAGTAATAGTCCTGGGCTGCGATATAAACTGTTTCATTTTACTCTGAAATTCCAAACAAAAAGTGAAAATTTTGACAAGAAGACTCGTTCGGCAGCGTCTGATCTTGGTCTACACTGTTTGCTCACCCTATGATTCCAGGATAACCCTCTTCCGTCTTATGGAATACTCTGATCTCACTGCGGCTATTTTCTACAAGACAAAAAATTATTCTGCCAAGTCAGTGATAGTCACGTAGACATGGGCACTGAAGCGCTTTTCTTATTATCAACTTCGGGTCGAATGCCAAACAATCAACCCAAAATAGCCGCGTCGATTGACAGTGTTGGGTTCATGTAAGTGTTATCTGTAAAATCTGCACATGAATCAAATGTTGGATCTGGCAAACAATGTAAACTCAGCTGATCTTGTTCTACACATTTTTGCATTAGTTACTAACATCTTAAGTTTAAACGAATCAGTCCATGTCCGCGTTCATGACCAGCCTGCATTTAGAGACAATCGGCATGAGTGTTGTCAGTGCTTTAATTTATCCACTGCCTTGGGTTTCTGGAGTGACTCTTCCATCACTGAAGTTGGGCTCGTCCATTTTGCTAAATATAAGGCACCTTGAATTATATCACAGGACCTACACTAAATATCTGTACCATGTTCCAGGGTTGAAAGGGACAGCCTTTCTTTCCAATTTCTCCACGCAAAGTCAATATACACCTAAATTGTAACTGACCTAAACTTGTCCTCGAAAGTCAGAAAGAAAACCCATTAATATTCTTGTCTGCAGCTGACCTGGTCCAACAGCAGGCTGGTCTATAAGGATTAAATATTGACAGCACTGATAGAAAACAGTGTAAACCCTGAGCAGACTGCTGCGCAGACGCCGCATTGATCTGGGTATACAGTCTTCGCCAAACCCGTCGCATGATGCATCTGATTCATATGAAATGCAAAATCGTCAAGTCGTATGCTTCAAAGGTTTGTATTACGCTTACAGGATAATTAATACGCTTGTACAATTTTGACTATTGCGCCAAACCGGACTACATTTTGTGCGGACTCATATTTCTATGGCGGTCAAAGCCGGAAGAAAGCCTGAATTACTTTAAACGTGCGGCGGTTCTAACGAGTGCCCACTATCTATATTTGGAGCAGAAATAAGAATAAGAAAGATATCACAATCTTTCAGCATAAAATTTTCATTTTTTCGGCGATAAAGGTGGCAATGTATTTGTATAGGCGTTTTTGCGTAATGAAACGAAACAGTCTAAGTCCTCGTTCAGGGTAATTTTTACAGCCTATACTCAGAGACAATAGACCCACCAGTGCTGTCAGCGCTTTGATTGGTTTGATTTATCGATCGACCGAAGCAAGTAGCGCCATCATACGAATCCGCTCTTGGCCGAAGTTTATATGCGAAAAAAAAAGTTATAGTTAAGTTGTCCATGTCTGATCCGGGTTTTTATCCATTGGTTAAAATATGGAAAATAGGGTGAAACTTACAACGAATAATAAAAACTGAAACCTCTTATATTGTAATAAAGCTATCGAGTAAACAAACCCCTTAACAATTTAACGGGTAATTGGCAAACAATGCAGGTCACGAATACCATCTTCCTATGTCTTGAAGCAGAAATAAAGAAAAAAAGTACACCCCTGCAAACTCCACTTTTTCTCTAACTAGTGGAGTTTAGAGAGTTGTTCATTACACGTGCTTATTAATCTGGGCCCAGTTGTTCAAAGCATCGTTAGCTTAACGAGCTCGTTATTGGTCATATTGTTAAGTGTTATAGCAAGTTTAACATTTAAAATTTTGAATGCAAAAGCTGCTCACATTTTTTTTCAGCAAACATTTCAACATATTTGCCATATTTAATGATCAAAGATTTAACGATACGTTAACTAACGACGTCGTAAGTTTTGAACAACTGTCCCCCTGATGGTTTGTTATAAGAAGTTTGAAGGCAGAAGTAGGAAATACGCAGAAAGAAGTAGTTTGCGTTTCTGGTCAGAAGAGAGATAAATAGTTATGCAGATGTTTCATTTCTACGGCCATTCTCTCCCTTCCGCTGATTCAAGAAGGGCAGTTGTCAGTTTCTGATGTAAGAATGGGTACTCTAATGGTTAACCGAAAGATACATTGTACGCCTGCCCAGAAAAATATGCTCGATATGGCCTTAGTACAGTTACATCGCGTAAGCACGCCTACACTTTTGAGCCCCTTTACAGTAAAACTAAGGTTTACAGGGGTATACATTTTCTTATTCCTGCTCAAAATCATAGATTGTGGGTACTCGTTAGAACCGTCTCGTTGAGGCGGTTTTAACGTGTACCCACAATGTAAGATTTTATCAGATTTTTTATCTGAAAAGTTTCATTATTTTGGTGGTAAAATTTTCAATATATTCTCGTGATGACTGGACCGTTCAATAAAAATGTAAACAAAGATGATAAAATAACAAACAAGTAGACAACAAACAAACTAAAAGTGTACATGAGTAAAGTCTGGGGCAGGTTTTGGCTGGTGGGTGATTAAGTAGTTCAAACTCACATCTTGATGGGTTATGGAGTTATCTCCTAGATTTGGTTTTGCAGCATTTGCTTGATGGCTGTCGTCGATATATTGTACGTGGCACGGCACATTGCTGACGGGAAAACCCTGAGAGGTTTCCTTGGCAAACAGTGCAAGCCCAGATCAGACGCCGCAGGGGCGGCACTGTTTGCTAACATAATTTACAGGCTAAAAAAGAATAAAAACGAACAAAATAGATCTACCACCCCATTTATGGCAAATGGGCTTGTCCAACATATAGCAATGGAAGAGTCCACTTGTTTATAATGGGTTAAGAAAGATTGTGTAGCTCGTAGAAAGATACAAATACGCGATTGTTAAAACAAAGTAAGAAACGAGCAAGGCTGACACGATTAATAGTATAATCGATTAATCGATCGATAAATAAAAAAAAAAAAAGATTATTATTTCTGATTTGCTTTTAATCGATTACTTGATAGGTACAATTTACTACCCAAAGTTATGCCTGAAATAGCGGGATGAGTGGCAAACAGTGCAGACCCTGATGAGACGCCGCATTCTGCGGCGTCTCATCTGGGTCTTCACTGTTTGCTCAGGCCTGTCCGTTCAATTATACATAAGGTAATGGGCAACATATGGTAAGAGTCATTCTCAGACAGAAAGCCAGACAGATAATATTATGACAAAAACTTAGTGATTAATAATCGATTATCGATCACAATGACATGACTGTTAATCGATTATCTTTTCAGCTCCGATAAGCCAGCCCTAGAAACGGGCTCAAAGAGGCAAGTCTTGAAAATTCGCTCGTTAGAACCGTATTCTTTGTTTAGAGCGGAGGTAAGAAATCTATCACAAAACGCGAAGATGACATTCATACTACTGTGCGACAGAACATTATTTGCACAGGTATGCTTTCGTAATGTTTCAGCTGAGTTGAGTAACAAGAATCTTATAGCAAAAAGCTGGAAGGTTGCCTTTGGATAACAGAACGAAGATCGGAGACACGGTTTTATTGAGTCTCTTCATACACAGCAATATAGTTTGCAAGGATGCATACGCCTCCTATCACCGGCTTAAGCGATATTCGATTTTTGAAGTAACCGGAATGGGATCAATGGCCCCAAGGGAAAAGAATACAATCTGCGCTATGATGAAGCATGGGGAGACTTTTTACGGCCACCACACGGTACTTAACACCAGCTGCAGTGAGAAAAGTTTGCCTTTGAAAATCCATATATGAGGCATGGAAATTAATAACTGCCATCTAATAACTGGAGAGCTCTGGCGCAGTGGAAAAGCATCGGATTTGAGATCAAAAGGTAGCAAGCGCCAAGTGTTGTTTCCTTGAGCAAGAGACTTTATCCAACTTGCTTAGTACTGGTTCCTACCCAGGAAAATAGGGCAAATGGAATATTAGTACTAGTACTAAATGTGTTACCCACTATTAAGAATTTATAACTTGAAGTATGTCAACTACCATTTGAAGTATGTCCACTACCATTTTTACAAAAATTCATGTCTTCTTTAAGCAAATAGTAAAGCCCTGGATCATACGCCGTATTCTGTGTCTACACTAATTCAATGTCCACTTTTATGGTGGACTATCTATATTATGTGCAGGAGTATGAAATTTATCAGATTTACTTTTCCGAAAATTTACATATTTTGTTGGTATAATTTTCAATATATTGAATAGACGGGTTTTCGAACACCCAACAATCTATGCTCGAAGCAGAAACAAGAAGAGTATAAAATGGGCCCCGTCAAGCGATTTTGGTATTTATCGCCTATGCGAGCAGCGAAGGTTCAGGCGAGCCTGCACATCCGCGCAGTCTCGCCAGAACCTTCGCTGCTCGCTCATACAAGCATTGAATCAAGAGGAACCTTCAGACAGAAAGCCATATCCCTGGCCTCTCTGAATGGCTGGGCATGCGCAGTTAAAATTCGTCATGACGGAATGCTCGAAGACACAAATTCGCTTGGCGGGGCTCACATAATTTATTGTTTCAGCCATGAAATGATTATCATACCCTGCGGGTGGTTGGGTGAGGCAAATGTGACGTGTATCTTGCGCCATTGGAACGTCTAACCGATACCGGTTTGTAAAGGTAAAGGGGGAGTGTTGTTTGTTTTTGTTTGTTTTGTTTGATTTGAGGTTTAACGTCCCCGTCAACACTGTAAAGGTCATTTTGGAGACGTTGCTTCCAATTTTATGGAACTTTTACCCGACATTGAGATGAAATGACTTCTCAAGCCCTGTCGCCCAATGAAACCAATAGGGTTTATAAGCATGGACGTTCCGCCTCGCACCGCGGTTGCTGGACAGGCTTAGATCCTCTAAGCGGTTAACTAGTACTAGTGTGCGGGCCATATTCAGTCTGCGTGGAAGCATCATGCAGCCCATATATTTCTTCAAGCCCCTATGGGCGGGGGCAGAAAGTTGTTTTTGTTTGTACACTTCCGTTCATTTTTCTCTTTCACCTCTGTCCCTCACTCTTACCTCCTCTTCTTTCTCTTCTATCTATTTTCTCTCTTTTCCTGGAAGACAACACAAAATGACCCACAAGGATTGACACTGATTCAATGTCCCCTTTTATGGGACACTAGGTTTGCTTTTGTTTTGAATTGAGGTTTAAGGTTCAAGTTTTGTGGGACTTTTAGCCGACATTGAGATGAAGTGACATCTCAAGCCGCATCCATTACGCAAACACGCCTATTCAAATAAATTGCTACCTTTATCGCCGTAAAAATGAAAATTTTATGATGAAAAATTGTGATATTTTTCTTATTACTGCTCTAAAATATAGATTGTGGGTACTCAATAGAACCGCCTCGATTTTTTCTTATTTCTGCTCATAATATAGATTGTGGTCACTCGTTAGAACCGCCTAATCGAGGCAGTTCTAATGAGTACCCACAATCTATATTTTAGAGCAATAATAAGAAAAATAAGGTATACCCCCGGAAACCTCAGTTTTACTATATACAAGTGGGGTTCAAGGGGGTCAATATTATATAGGCATGTTTTCGTGCTGTCGACCAATGAAGCCAATACTGTTTATATGCATGGACGATTCGACTCGCACATGGGCAAGCTTAGACCGTCTATTCAGTTTCATCACGAAAACACGCCTATATATTTTTGACCCCCTTGAACCCTACTTTTATAAAGTACAACTGGATTTTACAGGGGTAAACCTAATTTTTCTTATGTCAGAAAACATCAACTTTTCGTGTGTTTTTTTTTCAACGGTAAAGTTTACAATGCATTTGTATAGGCGTGTTTTCGTAATGTAAAAGTACTCATGTGCGGTTGGTTTCAGCTATGCGTTGAAGCACCATGCAGCCCAACCTGTTTCTCCAAGACCCTATGGGCGGGAGCCCAAAGAAACTGACACATACACGATATCTGAATGAGATTGACATCGAACAGATATAAGAATTTGCTTACCCATAAATTAGCCGGCCAAACGACAACAGATCTTAGGAAAGGTGCAAACGATGTAGACACAAATCGGTCAGTGTAGAACACAGATCCAAAGTACAGAGTCCTCAGTCTGAAGAATCTTAGCGCTTAGCGAAGACTCTGCGTGTAGCCTGATCAGAGTCTTCGCTAGGCGCACCTGTCCGTATTGACATTTTCTCTGGGATCGGTTTTAATGACAGACCTTTGAAGTTCAAGTTGACAAATACAGGTCAATATTTGTTTACTTAGTATTACCTACTTATACTCGAGATTAGGAAACCTGATATAATATAATAAAACAATGAAGTTTTAAAAAATATTCAACCCATTTTGTTCCAGAAACCCCAAAAAGGGTACCCTTGTAAGCAGAACGCGGCGTCTGATCAGGGCCTACGCTGTTTGCAAGTAAATTTTGAAGAAAACACAAACTGACACCCCTTAATTTTGGAATGGACTCCTGTTATACATAAGGAGGAAGATTCCCTTTGGTCCAAAAAGGGTTAAATCAAGACTTATATACATATTGAGTTACATATTGAATTTTAGGCCGCCGCCCATCGGGGCTTGGAGAAAAAGATTGGGCTGCAACACGCTTCGACTCAGAGCTGAAACCGACCGTTCATGACTACTGGTAAACCGCTTAGGTCTAAACCTGCCCAGGCAAAGTGGCACAAGTCCATGTAAATAAACTCTATTGGTTTCACTGTGCGGCAGGGCTTAAGATTTCATTTCATCTCGGTGAAAGTCCCACAAAATTGGAAGAAAAGCGTTTCCAAAGTGAGCTAAATGGTGTTGCGGGGGACGTCTAACCTCAAATCAATCAAACAAACAACCAAACGTATTAAATTCCCTTGAAAAGTGATACTAATTCGCATAAATTTGAGATGTTAATACAACAGTAGAAATAGAACTTTGAATCAACGTTGTTTCGATGGTTCGACGTTGAAAAGATGTTGTATTGAGCGTTGTTATGATGTTGATCAGTCACGTAACATTTAGTCAACGTCATCCCAACACCCGGCCCCGCCCATCAGGGGTTGAAGAAATCTGCATGATGCTTCCCTCTGTCCTGCATGTAATGTAAGATATGCTTCTGTGAGGCACCGTGAGGAGCTATGTGGTGCCTCACAGAGCCTTTCCACTGTTCAGACTCGCTATTTTCACTTCTTAAGAGCATAAAAAGTTTATTTTATGGTAATGTCAGAAAGTGTGTGAACCTCTCACCTGTCTACTTGACAATATTTACATAAGATTTGGTACTAAGTTTTTAGACAAATTGTGGGTATTCCGATGGATACAATTTGCACACCCCTTGTGGCTGATCTGTTCTTGTTTTGTTATGAAAGAGACTGCATGCTGTCCCTTTCCGTTGAAAACCAACCTGAAACCATTGAAGCCTTTAGCTCGACTTCTAGATATTTGGATTATTTATTAAATATCGATATGTCCTATTGTTGTGAGCGCCCAGAAAGCCACGAACTAAAACACCTATGTATGATTCTATTATCCCATAGTAGTCCAGTTTGTACAATAGCCTTCTGTGAGGTACCTTGTCAAAGGCTTTGACAATGTCCATGATAGTAAAAACAGTCTGTTTGTGACTACGGTTAGTGGCCCCATTCAGATTGCTCACTTGGTAAAATGGAACTAATTGAGTTTCGCAAGACATTTGACTTCGGATACCATGTTGACAGTCAGCAATAATGCTTTCAATTTTTGTTGCAAACTACTATATGCGCCATCGTTTGCAACAGATGCATATTGGCGACACTACTCTATAATTTTTGCACCTTTCTAATAGACCGGGGTGACATTTGCTATCTGATGCAGCGCCCTGAACGTTGATCTCCTCTGCAGGCTTGGTACCTATCACAAAAGAGGAAAGACTATTCCACTGAGGAATAGTTGAAGATAAATCTCAGCAGAGGAGAACATTCAGTACTACATTCCTTAAGTTTACTGACATTCTGGTTATCCGGTCCAGATGCCTTCTATATAATGAGCTTATCCAACAGTTAAGCCACCCCGTTGGGGTCAACTGTTATGTTCTCCATAGTGATGAAGGGGCTATTACCTGTGGATGGTAGATAGCCACCAGATTCACACGTAAATACAGACTGAAACCAGTGCTTCAGCTGAAGTGCACGACCCGCCGGATGCTTTTAGCTTTATGAGTGTTACCATATATGGGTATGGCGGCCATTTTGGTCATGTGACCTGGACCTAAAACGGTTCCCCCAATAAATGCTCCTTATTGTAAGGAGCAAAAATATATCTCATACTTTAGTACTGTATTCTGAATCGTTTGCAGGATAAAATGCATTCTCACTTTTCCAATACAAAAGCATATGTGTCAAAGTTTGACCTAGGCACAAAGAAGGTCAAGGTCAACCCAGGGTCACCATTTTAGCAATTTATGTGGTTCTGGCGAAGACTATTTTTGAAGGGTTTTTACCATATATGGCGTGGCGGCCATTGGACCCCATGAGCAAATTTTGGTTTCCCCTATCCCATAGAGGCTCCATATGAATTTTGACTTCAATCGGCCCAAAGGTAATATTACACAAGTTCATTGGTTAGATCTTATTGATATCTATCAGTATGCCAAAAATTGTTTAAATATTCCAAGCGGTTAAGTCACTATCACCAATTTTAAAAAACGGGTTACGGATTTTTCGCCTCTGCGAGGCTATACTTAATGGAATGTAATATTTCGCAAGTTCATTGGTTAGATCTTTTTATTATCTATCAGTATGCCAAAAATTGTTTAAATATTCCAAGCGGTTAAGTCACTATCACCAATTTTCACAAACGGGTTACGGACGGACAGACAGACAGACCATATATGGCTTGGCGGCCATTTTGGTCATGTGACCTGGACCCCATGAGCAAAGTTTGGTTTCCCCAATCCCATAGAGGCTCAATATGAAATTCGAATTCAATCGGCCCAACGGTTTCCGAGGAGAAGCAGTTCGACAATTTTCACATTTTTCGCCTCGGCGAGGCTATACTAAATGGAATGTAATATTTCGCAAGTTCATTGATTAGATCTCATTGATATCTATCAGTATGCCAAACATTGTTCAAATATTCCAAGCGATTAAGTCACTATCACCAATTTTCACAAACGGGGCACGGACGGACAGACAGACCATATATGGCTTTGCGGCCATTTTGGTCATGTGACCTGGACCCCATGAGCAAAGTTTGGTTTCACCCATCCCATAGAGGCTCCATATGAATTTTGACTTCAATCGGCCCAAAGGTTTCCGAGGAGAAGCAGTTCGAAAATTTTCACATTTTTCGCCTCGGCGAGGCTATACTAAATGGAATGTAATATTTCGCAAGTTCATTGATTAGATCTCATTGATATCTATCAGTATGCCAAAAATTGTTTAAATATTCCAAGCGGTTAAGTCACTATCACCAATTTTCACAAACGGGTTACGGACGGACAGACAGACAGACCATATATGGCTTTGCGGCCATTTTGGTCATGTGACATGGACCCGATGAGCAAATTTTGGTTTCCCCCATCCCATAGAGGCTCCATATGAAATTTGACTTCAATCGGCCCAACGGTTTCCGAGGAGAAGCAGTTCGACAATTTTCACATTTTTCGCCTCGGCGAGGCTATACTAAATGGAATGTAATATTTCGCAAGTTCATTGTTAAGATCTCATTGATATATATCAGTATGCCAAAAATTGTTTAAATATTCCAAGCGGTTAAGTCACTATCACCAATTTTCACAAACGGGTTACGGACGGACAGACAGACTGACAGACTGACCGAATGACAGAATGACACGGTGAATTTAGGGCACTTAGAAAATCAACCGACTTCAGTCGGTCGCTTTTTCTGCGGGTCGTGCAATTGTTTGTTATATGTATTAGCCTTATCCTGCACGTCTCCGTGATCCCAAATTCTCCTTTATTAAGGGCCAAAACGGTTGCTAAACTTACGAGTACGAAAGTAAAGTCGGTCACGCCTTGGTCGTGTTATCGATCCTTCGTCTTGGTAATTTTCATTGCCGTATGCCTTATTTTATTTTATAAAGCTTCCCATTGCCGTAGTTAATTCGGAGGCCTTCAAACTGACCTGACATGTGAGAGAGGTCAAGTAGTTTAGGTCGTAGTACCATAGCGTTAATCCAAAATCATTAATCCATAGACAAATGGCAAATGTCAATGTTCAGATCAACAGACATGGACTCCAGAAGAGTGTAATCTGGCGTCCGCGGATAGTAAGCATTACTTGGTAAGCAAGCTTCGCCCACCATGCCTATCGACCTGAACGAAGATAAGGAGTAAATGCCGAGAAGGGTATGCCCGAGATTTTGGAAGTCTTCCTATGGCTTTCCATTGGCAAACACATCAGAAATAATTCTGGAAATGGAAAGGAACGAATCCCTTAATCGAGTTGTGTGGTGTGTCGCAGACCATCCATATCCGCAGCTTTATATCGATATATTTTACGCGGAACTTGCCGGATTCGCTTAACTTTTATATCAGATTCAATGTGGACTATATCATGATCAGCCTGATTGGTTGAAGGCATCACCTTAACTCGACTAACCCGTAATGGAGAATTTGTAAATAATAGATCAAGGATCTTTTCTTGACGGATTGGTATATTTCCTACTTAGGCCAGGCAGTGTTCTTTTATTATGTCCAAAAGCTGTTGTTGTGTTTATCGGCACCATATGGGGTACCTGCGTACTGATCCTTTCAATATCTCCACCATTAAAGTCTCCACCGACCAAAAAGTGAGCATTTCCATTTGACATTATCCTAGACAGAGATGAATTGGAAGCTTTGTGATAGTCTAGGTCAATCTGATCTGGTGGGCGATAAAACGAACCAAGCTACATATCTGTACACCCAATAATGCTCAATTTACACCCAAATAAATCACAATTAGTTGCCAACTCCGGACTAAATCTCGTTTTAAAGCCATAAAGAGCCTCCATATGCATCCCCATCTATGTCTTCCCTGATGGCCTTAAAGGATGCTGGAAAATCTTTTTGTATTGTAATTTCTGGGGTTAAACAAGACTCATTTCCCCCAAATGATGCCGTGTTTATCCGAGGCGATAATGGTATGAAGTTCGGCACTTTTGTTCTTTTGATCAACTGAAAGTTCATAATCATTATTTTGAAGGGGTGATTAAGGATGCCTTTCTGGTCTTTGGTTTAGCTTCCAATTGGCGAAGAAGTTGCAGTGGATGGGCCAATATTGTCTGTATCGGACTACCAGGCTCGGACAGGGTTGATAGTGTTTCAAAATGGTCGAACATGTCTGTAGAAGCAGAACTGTCAAACAGAGATTTTGAAAAGACAAGCAATCCATATGATATACATTCTCATGCTATGCTTGAACCCAATGATCTATTATAAGCATAGTAGTCATAGTTGATGACCTGACTTGACAGTATATGACGGTATTCGACTGGTAGGTTTCGTGAAATTTCCGTGAAATTCCACGTAGGAGTGTGGTGCCTAGTTGTCATAGCTGGTCACATGGTCCAATCAAATATTTTATTCGTGTATAGCTCATAAGCGACCGTGGTGCGCGAAAGGTTCGACTTTTCCTTCGAATAGAATCGTGCTCCACGATCGCTTATGTATTTGAAAAATAACTCATATTTGATTGGACCATGTGATCGGCTATTACAAGAAAGACACCACACTTCTGCGTGGAATTTCACGGAAATTTCACGAAACTTCCCAGTCGAATATGGCTAATATGATATAGTAGTCGCAGATAAAATTGACTAGGCGGAGCTATCGTTTGTACCTGCCTTTGGAATGTTCTTTTAACAAAAAGGTAAAACAAGTCATCCAGTGTTGTGAATTCAACTGTAACACGAACAAAGCTGTGGCGTGTATGGCCATTTTGTCCACTTGCAGAAAGCATGCGAAAAGCACTCTACCGAATCTTCTGGTGGACTCAGTGAATTTGACATATATTGACGACACCTGAATATCTCGACCTAGTGTTTACAGCCCATGTGTAGGATCATGTCCTGTATAGTTGGAAAGAGATGCTAAACATGTTGCCAAGAGCAAACAACATACTCCGTATAAGATGTCTTAGAGGATCTTACATGAGTGTTCATGTATTATTGAATCTATCAAACTCGCTGAGGAAACTTCAAACTTCGCCGAGCCTTTAATCGCTTTTCTGCAACGGGTTTAATAAATTCAACAATACATGAGCACGATTGCAAGTTTCTATTTATCATATAACATTTAAAAACGCATTTTATTCACGCATCTCAATGTCGGGTGAAAATCCCACAAAATTGGATGCAACGTCTCCAAAATGACTTATGAAGTGTTGACGGGGCCGTTAAACCAATCAATTCACGATTTGTTTTACAAACATGTCAGCCGGCCTCGGTAGCTTAGTCGGAATCGCGTCTGACTGGTGATTGGGAGGACGTGGATCGATACCTGTCGGGGTCGGCAACATTCTTTCGTGGCGATTGATCATGAAATCTTTTCTACGGTCGTTCTCTCCCTTCCGCTGATTCAAGAAGGGCAGTTGTCAGTTTCGGGCGAAAGAATGTGCACTGAACTGGTTAACAGCTTACGCATAAGCTTGCCCAGGAAAATTGTGGATAGGTAAACTAACCGGCTCAAATGACCTAAATAGTGTTGACTGGGCCGTTAAACTTCAATACAACAACAACAAACAAAAATGCCAATATTCCGCCATTAGTAACGCAACGTCGTTAGAGATTTCTTGCATGTATCGTTACGAAGCGTATCTAACTATTTTGCATATTTAATCAACGAGTGTTAGCCTCGATAGCGCAGTGGTTAACGCGTTCGACTCGTGATTGAGAGGCTGTGCGTTCGAATCCGGCACCCGGTATCGAGGTGTGTTCTTTGGCAAGACACGTAATGACACTGCCTCACTCCACCCAGGTGTAAATGGGTAGCAGTAGTGTAATAGTCACTGCTTCTCTCTCGCGCGCGTGAAAACATGCGGAATGAGTGTTCGAGAACGATTAAATAAGCTTGAAGCTTCCGTCGCAATTTACTATAAACTAATCAACTAGTGGATTATCGAATTTATTACATGGCGTAAGTAGCCTACATTCTCAGACGCCACTTCATAAATGGCTCATAATTTTATGGGCTGTGCAGTGAATTCATGGGGTCAGAAGGGCAACTAAACTGAGTGGTGCCTTGGTGGACAATCGCATAAAGAAACGCACTTCCACCTAATTGGTCAGAATCCTCGGTGCTCGCAACAGCCTTCTTTAGCCGCTCTAACGATAAATAGTCGAATACTCTGACCAAACATCTGTGTCACGGCTTATCGCAAAGGTCTCGTAGGTTCTGTCGTGCACCGGCTCTGTCTTACGATGTGCACAGGTTCATTATTCTGTACGTATAATTATCTTAACACATGTTTTACGAACAACATGCAATTATGTTTTGTTTCCTTGTAATTAGATTTCCATTCACATCATCTTTTAGATATGTTTCCTGGTTCCTCCACGTAACTTCTGGTTATTTCTGAATGAATCGTGAGAAAACTGTGAAATTTATATTATTTTTATTGATTGGTTCAGCTTTCCAACAACACGGGGAGAAATCTGTTAATAAACATTCTCATCTGCGACGTTTTTTATCAAGGGAGACAATGTTTGTGCCTTTTCTGAAAAAAAAAGAAAAAATCTTCAAGAATGACCTAACTAGGAAGTCGCCAGAGAACACTAACGATTTTAAAAGTTTTATAGTAGTCGCTGGTAAGATTGACAGTGCAGGGCAGACGAATTTCTGTTACATGTGAATTCACACAATCGGTTGACTTCGACTGTCGTTTTGTTAATAGAATATTCCAAAAGGTAGGTGCAAACGATAGCTCCTATACCTGTCAATCTTATCCTCACCTGAAAATGTATCAGGTTTGCTTAAACGATGTTTTTTTTTTGTTTATCGATCGATACAAACTTCCAGTCTCGCAAAGTTATATTGCCAATTTCCACGTGACGTGAAAATTGCGAAGTGCCGCGCATTTTTGTTACTGTGATGTGAGAGTTCTGTGTAAAGAGGATTATCAGTTAGACTAGCTGAACTGGGCTTATGTACCAGGACATTGGCTACCAGTAAAGATCCAGGTCAGACGTCACAGAATGCTGGTTGCTTAACCAATTTAGTACTAGAAACCCAAAAACGGGTAGCCTGGCAAACAGTGCTGGCCCGGATCAGACGCCGCAGAACGCTAAACGCCTCCACTGTTTGCTAAAAGTTCAGCCATTTTCCTAATCAATTTTGAAGAAAACACAACCTAACACCCCTAAATTTTGAAATAGACTCCTGCTATATATAAGGAGGAAGATTCCATCTGGTACAAAAAGGGTTAAAATACAGGAAATTAAGTGTTAAACGAAGCAGTCTCATCTTCAGTTCAAGACAATTTTCTCAGACAACTCACAGACAGGCAACTGGTCGACGCGAACTTTTTCCGTTATCGACATGACAACAAACCGACGCCTCAGGTCACAGTCAAAATTTTAGACAACTCATTTTCTCTTATAGCTACACTCCAACTGAAAAAGTATAGCTACTCACTCAAGAGATTAAGTCTACATAGGTCGTATATTTTGCGCCCCCCCCCCCCACCCCAACCCCAGAACATCAGTTTAATAAAGCAAATTCTTCTGGACTGCATAACTATCGACATCTCAAACACAAAGGCTTGTCTCACTTTACTCATTTTGAACTCTTAACATTTTTGTCAATGCTTCTTGTGATGTGTGGCGACATAGAAACCAATCCAGGACCTGTATTAGATTATCCTTCATTTATACAAACATCACTTGATCTAATGTTCATGCCATTGCTGTTAGTGCGTTCAGGTGACATTGAATTGAATCCAGGCCCAACGGATCTGCGGGACGATACTAGCGTTTCCTCCCAAGGATCAGATAATATTGAAGAAGCCGCTATAATAAACAACTTTTCCATAGTTCATTATAATATTCAAAGTATTTCAAATAAAATAGAAATAATCGGGGCAGAATTAAAAACCTTTGACATTATTTGTCTAACAGAAACTTGGTTAAATCAGGGAGTGACAGATGATTTAGTCACTATACAGGGATATAAACTTTATAGGCGTGACCGCGAAAGGGATAGTCACGGAGGTATATGTGTTTACATAAAAAACAATGTATATTCACGCCGTAGATTAGATCTCGAAATTCCAGATATAGAATGCATTTGGATGGAACTCAACATTCATAATAGAAAATTTTTGTTGGGTACATTTTACAGACCACCAAATTCTCCTGCTGCAACCCTGGCTTCCATAGAAGATTCCATTGGTATGGCTTTTGACACAAACATTAGTAATATTTTTATAACAGGAGATTTTAACCTCGATATTTTCAAGCAAGCAACGGGTAATAAAATACGCAACATATGTCAACATTTCAATTTGGAGCAACTCATAACGGAACCGACACACAAAACGAAGAATTCGTCTTCCGCTATTGATTTGATATTTACTTCTGACAAAAATGCTATACTTCTAAGCGGAGTTGGTGATCCCTTTCTAGATCAAAACATTATATATCACAGCCCAATTTTTTTTTGTTCTAAATTTTAGAAAATACACTACACGAGTCTTTCACCGGCATATTTGGCTCTTTGATCGTGGGGACTATCAATCCCTTTCGCACGAGGTCGAAAACACTAACTGGAATGAGCTAAAAGACAACGACGTTGATACATATGCTAGAAACATTACAAAAAATTCCAACCTGACTTCCAAACACATTCCTAACAAAACAGCAAAAATTCGTCAATCTGATCCTCCATGGCTAACTAATGAAATCAAGAAAATGATCCGTAAGAGAAAACGTATATACAACAAATTCAAAAAATCAAAAAGCACGGTAGATTTTGACAATTACAAACAAATACGAAACAAAATTATAGGAGAAATTCGAAAATCTAAGCAATTACAAACAGAAAAATTGGCAGACAAATTAAATAACGAAGAAATCAAACAGAAAGACTGGTGGAAAACTCTAAAACAGTTTATTAAAACCGATCAATCTTCAACACTCCCGCCTCTTTACAAAGAAGATAATGTTTATTCAAAAGACGAAGACAAGGCTAATCTTATGAATGACTTCTTTATAGAACAAACAATGCTAAATGATGACAATGCCTCTCTACCAACTGATGTTCCTCAAGCTCAGAATTTTCTCAGCTTAATCTCAACCACTCCGGCAGAAGTTGAATTAATATTAAAGTCGTTGCAATTAGGTAAAGCAGCTGGTCCTGACTCAATTAACAATCGCATTCTTAAGGAACTAGCTGGTCCTCTATCTGTACCACTCAGCGATCTTTTTAACTTCTCTCTGAGTAAGGGTAAAGTTCCAAATACATGGAAAGTGGCAAACGTGACCCCCGTCTTCAAAAAGGGCGACCCTTCAATCATATCGAATTATAGACCAATTTCTCTCCTAAGTACTATAGGCAAAGTCCTAGAAAAAATCGTTCATAAGCACCTTTTTAACTTTATTCGTGACCATAATATACTAACATCTCTTCAGTCAGGATTTATTCCTGGAGACTCTACTGTTAATCAACTAGTTCATATTTACAATACATTTTGCAAAGCTCTCGACGAAGGTAAACAAGTATGTGCGGTCTTTTGCGACATTAGTAAAGCCTTTGACAGAGTATGGCATAAAGGCCTTCTCTACAAACTTCACAGCATTGGTATTTCTGGTTCGCTACTGCAATGGTTTACAGATTTTTTGCATAATAGACAACAGAGAGTAGTGCTACCTGGAGCTGCATCGTCTTGGTCTGTTATCAAGGCAGGAGTCCCACAAGGCTCCATCCTTGGCCCACTTCTGTTCCTGATTTCTATTAACGACATAGTTGTAGACATACATTCTTCTATCAGGCTCTTTGCAGATGATACTAGTCTGTACATAGTGGTGGAGAACCCCATGCATGCGGCAGCCCAGATCAACTCTGATCTGGCTAAGATTCACTCATGGGCAACGAAATGGCTTGTTTCTTTTAATCCTGCAAAATCCGAGTCAATGATTTTTTCGCGAAAAATAAATAAACCCTATCATCCTCCTATATCAATGAACCAGCAACATATAAACGAAGTACATTCTCATAAGCATTTAGGTCTTATTTTCTCGACCGACTGCACCTGGCATGACCACATAGACAACATCAAAACGAAAGCATGGTTTCGGATCAATATAATGCGCAAACTTAAATTCACACTCGATAGAAAATCCCTACAAACAATATATACTTCTTTTATAAGACCACTTCTTGAATATGCCGATGTTGTCTGGGATAATTGCACCCGATACGAGGCGAACGAATTAGAAAAAATCCAAAATGAAGCCGCACGAATCGTTACTGGGGCAACAAAACTAGTATCAATCAACTCTCTTCTCTATGAATTTGGATGGGAATCTCTGGAAGCTCGGAGACAAAAGCACAAACTTGTACTCTATTACAAAATGCAGAATTTTCTCACACCTGAATACCTATCTTCATTAGTACCCCTCACGGTAGGCAGTAGCACAGCTTACGAGTTGCGAAATAATGCCAATTTACAGACTGTCCAAGCCATCTCGCAGCTTTATTATACATCATTTCTCCCGTCGGCGACTCGCAACTGGAACGATTTGCCAGATGACAAGAAAAATGCACCCTCATTAGCAGCTTTTAAGCAAAAACTACAGTCTAACGAAAGAAAACCTCCGTCATACTTTTGTGCAGGTAAAAGATTTGGGCAAGTACATCATGCCAGACTAAGACTTAATTGCAGCTCGCTACACGATCATCTCTTTCAAAAGAATATTCTAAATAACTCTTTATGTGCTTGTGGAGCTGTTGAGGACACGCATCACTACCTCATGGCCTGTGAACAGTACACTGACGTTAGACAGGACATGTTAAACATTGTCTCAGCTATTTGCCAACCTGCTTTAAACATCCTTCTATACGGCAGTACTGATCTCTCTGTGAATGATAACATACAAATATTCTTAGCAGTACAATATTTTATTCTTAAGTCTAAAAGATTTTGTACCTCAAATTTATAATCACAGATTTCAAATGCCTTACTAGTACTTATCACAGATATATAAATATGTGTAGTTTTTCTACATGGGCGCACATACATATATCTACACACGTAAATATATACATGCGCGTTCTTACCCGAAAAAGTTTGAAAAACACATCTACTAACTCGAGTTAAACAGCTACAGCGTCCAACCGAACCGATCTTCAGCCTTTGTCTCACCTCACTATTCGAAGAGCGCAACTGAGTTTCTACATTGTATTGTTTCTCTTGAGACAGCCCCAAATCACACGCCCAAGACTTGATTCATCAGTGCTAATGAAACAAAATAATTACCTTAAAATCCATTCCCCGTGGAGCCATATATCTATGCTTTATTTCACTACTATACTATTCATTTTGTAACCAAAATGAAATTCACCTAGGATATCTTCACAATAACTTGCAAATTCGAATAAACTTGACAATCACAACTATACTTAGTACATTGATATTGTAATCGAGGGATACAGATTTGAATAAGTCATTTGACTTTTTTCTGAATCCCTTTGTATGATACTTGTATTCTTTGTCAACATTATATTTGTAAAAAATGTATGTATTATACAAAGAAATAAAGTTTAAACCAAATTCTTCTGATACCGAGACCCCGGTTTTGGGTTTACATCAATCTATTGTAGATGGTTTTGTTTCTTGCAAAATTTATGATAAACGCGATGATTTTGATTTTGAAATTGTAATTTTTCCTTTTTCGGATGATGATTTTCCTCGTGCGCCATCCTATGGCGTTTATATCTCGTAATTAAATCGATTTGCCAGAGTGTGTAGTCATGGAACTGACTTCAATACTAGTAATAAATTGTATAATTTCGTAGCCATATACTCGCCCTATACTGCTATTGCCATTTTTTATCGGATTCCTATTGCTTCTATACAAAATGATTCTGGTTTTCGTGTTGTTCTGCCGCCTAAACGAGCTAGGTAACCTATCTATCTATTACATGTTTCGCATTACGAAAACGTGCCTATACAAATACATTGTAAACATTCCAGCCGGAAAAAACAAAAACAAAATTGAAATGAAAAAGTGTGATATTTTTCTTATTTCTGCTCAAAATATAGATTGTGTATACTCGTACAACGGCCTCATCTAGGCGGTTCTAACGAGTACCCACAATCTATATTTTTTGAGCAGAAATAAGACAAATAAGGTTTTACTATATAATTGTGGGGTTCAATGGGGTCAAAATTATATAGGCGTGTTTTCGTTATGGATGCAGATTGTGAAGATAAACTCGCATTACGCAAACACGCCTATACAAATACATTGCCACCTTTATCGCCGAAAAAATGAAAATTTTATGATGAAAAAATGTGATATTTTTCTTATTTCTGCTCAAAATATAGATATTGGGCACTCGTTAGAACCGCCTCATCGAGGCGGTTCTACCGAGTACCCACAATCTACATTTTAGAGCAGAAATAAGAAAAATAAGGTATACCCCCGGAAACCCAAGTTTTACTGTATAAAAATGGGGTTCAAGGGGGTCAAAATTATACAGGTGTGTTTTTGTGATGGCATGCAAAATTAAAAAAAAAAATCTATGCGAGAGCCAATTTGCGTTTTCTTGAGCCATGGGTAGCATTCGATGCTAAACAAGACATTATTTATTAACCACAATGGCATAGCATTTATTTACCCGTAGTAACTTTTCAGTTTGCAATGATAACAAGGCATGGAACAAACAGTTTTGAAAAAAGTAGATCCTTAGCATTGTATAGTTTTCCTTGATCAGGCAATGTTCCACAGAATCTGATAGCTAATAAACCCTAGTGTGAGACAGGAATTAGAAACAAGGAAATGTCAAATGGCCATAAAAATAGTTATTTTTCCCTATTGGTGAGAAACGTCTTGTCGACACCGTTTGCTGGATTAAAACTTTGGTAGGAAATCCACTCCCACAATGAAGCCATCAAGTGTTTTGTTTTCCTTTATTGAAGTTAATTTATAAAATTGTCAATAACCAAGTAATTTCGTATTAGTTCTGTTTCAGGTCCTCGGTCTACTGTATTATACATCGGCCACCAAGTAATTTCGTATTGGCCTACTAGATAAAACATCGGCAAGTATTTTCGTATTGGCCACATTTCAGGTCCTTGCTCTACTGTATTGGACGTCGGCCACCAAGAAATTTCGTTTTGTTTCTGTTTCAGGTCCTTGCTCAACTGTATTGGACATCGGCCACCAAGTAATTTCGTATTGCTTCTGTTTCAGGTCCTTGCTCTACTGTATTGGACCTCGGCCACCAAGTAATTTCGTATTGTTTCTGTTTCAGGTCCTTGATCAACTGTATTGAACATCGGCCACCAAGTAATTTCGTATTGTTTCTGATTTAGGTCCTTGGTCTACTGTATTGAACCTCGGCAAGTATTTTCGTATTGGCCTTGTTTCAGGTCCTTGGTCTACTGTATTGGACCTCGGCAAGTAATTTCGTACTGGCCCTGTTTCAGGCCCATGGTCAACTGTATTGGACCTCGGCAAGTATTTTCGTACTGGCCCTGCTTCAGGTCCTTGGTCAACTATATTGGATATCGGCAAGTAATTTAGTATTGGCCCTGTTTCAGGTCCTTGGTCTAGTGTATTGGACCTCGGCAAGTAATTTCGTATTGGCCCTGTTTCAGGTCCTCGGTCTACTGTATTGGACCTCGGCAAGTAATTTCGTACTGGCCCTGTTTCAGGTCCTTGGTCTACTGTATTGGACCTTGGCAAGTTTTCCCGTATTGGCCCTGTTTCAGGTCCTTGGTCTGCTGTATTGGACCTAGGCAAGTAATTTCGTATTAGCCCTGTACAGGTCCTTGGTCTACTGTATTTGACCTCGGCAATATTTCCGTATTGACCCTGTGTTTTGTCCTTGGTCTACTGTATTTGACCTCGGCAAGTGTTTTCGTACTGGCCCTGTTTCAGGTCCTTGGTCTACTGTATTGGACCTCGGCAAGTAATTTCGTATTGGTCCTGTTTCAGTTCCTTGGTCTACTGTATTGGACCTCGGCAAGTATTTTCGTATTGGCCATGTTTCAGGTCCTTGGTCTACTGTATTGGACCTCGGCAAGTATTTTCGTATTGGCCCTGTTTCAGGTCCTTGGTCTACTGTATTGGACCTCGGCAAGTATTTCCGTATTGGCTCTGTTTCAGGTCCTGTGTCTACTATATCGGACCTCGGCTTTTTATTTTCGTATGTGCCCTCTTTCAGGTCCTTAGTCTACTGTATTGGATCTCGGCAAGTATTATCGTACTGGCCCTGTTTCAGGTCCTTGGTATACTGTATTGGACCTCGGCAAGTAATTTCGTATTGACCCTGTTTCAGGTCCTTGGTCTACTGTATTGGACCTCGGCAAGTATTTTCGTATTAGCCATGTTTCAGGTCCTTGGTCTACTGTATTGGACTTCGTTAAGTGTTTTCGTATTGGCCCTGTTTCAGGCTTTGGTCTACTGTATTGGCCTTGGCAAGTATTTCCGCATTGGCCCTGTTTCAGGTCCTTGGTCTACTATACTGGACCTCGGCATTTTTGTTCGTATTGGCCCTCTTTCAGTTCCTTGGTCTACTGGATTGGACCTCGGCAAGTATTTTCGTACTGGCCCTGTTTCATGTCCTTGGTCTACTGTATTGGACCTCGGCCTTTTATTTTTTCGTATTATTTTCTTAAGGTTATTATTTCAACTTCTAGTGCCAGTCACAACAAAAACATCGATTGGACACGTCATATTAACTACCATTATTATTTTTGCCAAGCGGAACCATTGAAACTGGATTACGGTATTTATTTTTAATATTCGGGAGACTTAACTTACTCTACTACTAATAAAAGGCCCCCGACCATCTGGGGTTGGAGAAATGGATTGGGCTGCATGGTGCTTCCTCGCAGAGCTGAAAGCCTGCCCAGGTAAAAAGGTGCGATTTGGACCTCCCTTGAACCCTGGTGTGTGTGTGTTTTTTATGTTTTTTTTTTTGTGTTTTTTTTTTAGTGGGGGGGGGGGGGGTAGGGGTGGGGCGGTAGGGCTTGGGATGTCATTTCATCTCAATGTCGGGTTAAAGTCCCATCAAATCGGAAGCGAAGTCTCCAAAGGTCCTAAAAGTGTTGACGGGGACGTAAAACCACAGCACAAATAAGCAAAGCTAATCATAAAAAAAAATCCTTCAGCCAGTTTCGTACTTGTGCACCGTTCCTCCTTGAAGCGGTTTACCGAGGATTCACAATCTACGTTTTTATCCAAAAATATTTATTTTTGTAACCTCCATATTTTCCCTTTCGTGCTGTTGGTATTGCATGGTCTTGATCACAATGCGATTGCTTCACTGATCTGGAGTGACGTATTAACCCATTTAGTACCAGACACTCAAAAACGGGTAATTGACAAACAGTTCAGGCCCAGATCAGACGCCGCAGAACGCGGCGTCTGGTCAGGGTCTATACTGTTTGCAAAAAGTTCAGCTATTTTCCAAATAAATTTTGAAGGAAACACAACCTGACACCCCTAAAGTTTGACATAGATGCCTAATATACATAAGGAGGAAGATTCCATTTGGTACAAAAAGGGTTAAGATGATTCAGATCTTTGTTCAGAGTATACCCTCATTGGACTACTCTTATCAAGTTAATAACTCCTTCTCAAGAACATCCAAGTAAACCTCAATTCATATACAGTCCAACCTGTATTAAGCAACCACCTATGGGATATTCAAAGAGTGCTTACTTAAGACAGTTGCTTACGTAACACAGGTGAATTTTAATGTATTTTCCTTTTTCGGAAACTGAATGCCTGCTTACTTAACACAGGTTGCCTACTTAATACAGGTGGCCACTAAGACAGGTACATGTATAGAAAAATTGTATATATCATACATGTCCATCAGGGGTATACAATTGTTTTTTTTTTTGTATTTTTGCAGAAACATAGACTGTGGTTAATTGAAGCGGTCCTAAGGAGCTCCCTCAATCTTTGTTTGCCAAATGACTGAAAAAAAAAAAAAAGAAAATCATAGAAAAAAAGTGAATGAAGTTGGCTTGGAGTCTAGAGTATGGAGTTTGGAATTCGATTTATTCCGTAGTGTAAAATATCAGTGAATGTTAGGCAAAATCGATATTCCAAGCCGCGAATCCCAAGCCAAGTTCACACACTCATAGAAAAATGTCATTTTTGGATCCATGGATGAACTGACTTTGTCACAAGGGCTTGGTATCGTAACAGAACTAGGATTCTTTTTGGTCGATTGTTTTTCGATCGATCCCAAGTTACTACATACACTGATATTTAGGAAATCCAGATAATAGTTACATCACGTGACCAAGTCCGTGAAAACTGGGGTTTACGGGGGTATACACTATTTTTCGTATTTCTGCGCCAAGACATAGGTTGTGGGTACTCGTTAGAACCGCCTCAATGAGGCGGTTCTATCGAGCACCCACAACTTATGTTTGCAGTATAAAGAAGAAAAAAGTCACGGATTTTCATCATAAAAACAGCCATTTTGGAGATCTGAAGCGTAATGATTTACAGAAATAGGCGCGCTATTTTTGTCGCGGTGACGTCAGAGTGATTTGTTATAAAACGCTGACTCGGCGCATGTGCTGGAACAAGTTGGCAAATAGTTAATACCCAGATCAGACGCCAAATAATACAGTGTCTGATCGAGTTCTACACTGTTTCAATACCGTACAGGAATTTAAGGGTTACACGAAACAGTCTAAGTCACCGTTTAGGACTCTTTTTCAGCCTACAAGCAATGATAATCTACCCGGATTTGATTAACTAAAATATGTTGTTTACAACATCTTCAACTATACTCCCTCATGTCCACAATCATCAACCGTTAATAACTTAATAGTGTTGACTGGGATTTTAAACTCCAAAACCATAACGATTACACGCCCATGTGACATAGTGCAACCTTATGGTTACTTTTCCGCCGATTTGTGGGATTTTTTTCTTATTTATACTCCAAACATAGGTTGTGCGTGCTCACTGGAACCGACCATTTTGATCCCCTTGAACCCCACTTTTATATAGTAAACTGGGGTTTACAAGGGTAAACATTATTTTTCTTATTTCTGCTCTAAAATATAGATTGTGGGTACTCGTTAGAACCGCCTCGATGAGGCGGTTCTAAGGAGTACCCACAATCTATATTTTGAGCAGAAATAAGAAAAATATCACAATTTTTCATCTTAAAATTTTCGGTTTTTCGGCGGTAAAGTTTACAATGTATTTGTATAGGCGTGTTTTCGTAATGATTTAAAGTGGAGTTAGGTGGGTGTTCATTTCCCGGACTTTTTAACATGGAACAAAACAAACCGGCACATGTTATTTCGCTGCATTCGCTGTGTTCTGTTACAGACTACATTATCGTTTTACAGTTTACACTGAATGACGTATGTGTTTCAAACCAGGAAGCTTAGAAGCAAATAAGGTGTATTTCACATGCAAGTATCTAGTTGTGTTTCTTATAAGAGCGATATTGATATTGTTTATAACCCAGATCTAAGGAACGAATGACAGGCAAAGGATTTATATGTGCTTAAACCTGCTTAAGAATGTATATGGAACGGTATTTAATTTTGGAAACATTGGACTTTGTCTTAATGCTGATATAGGTAAGAGCCAATAGTATTTCTCTTTTTGTTTATTTCTTAAAATAAATAAATAAATAAATAAATAAGTAAGTTAATAAATAATTACAAACAGTATTAATAATAATAATAATAATAATAATAATAATAATAATAACAATGTGATAATGTGAAAAAGGGTCATTTACAAAAGGAAGAAAGGAACGAAAGATCGAATATAAGAAGAAAAGGAGAAAAAGGAATGAAGAAATGTGGCAAAAGTTTTCAGGAAAAACAAATGATAACAATAAAGAGGATGATGATGATGATGATGATGATGATGATGATGATGATGATGATGGACGGAAAAAAGGTCGGAGTGCTGATGGTTGGACTGACGGACAAAATTGGAGGACATCACGAAAACAGGCCTATATAAATTTGACCCCCTTAAACCCCTCTTTTATATAGTAAAACTGGGGTTTGTAGGGGTATACCTTATTTTCCTTATTTCTGTTCTAAAAGAGGCGGTTCTAACGAGTACCCACAATCTATATTTTGAGCAGAAATAAGAAAAATCACATTTTTTCCTCTTAAAATTTTAAGATTTTCGGCGATAAAGGTTACAATGTATTTGTATAGGCGTGTTTCGTAATGAAGGTCGGAGTGCTGATGGTTGGATTGACGGACGGATGGAACGGCGGATAGACGGATGGATGAACGGACGGACAGATGTGTTGACTGGTGTATAAATGGACGGACAGCTGGATACAGGCTGGTTTGCTGGATGGATAGATGGACGGGCTTACGAACGGGCGGACGACGGATGTGACGGGCGACGGATGTGCTCGAGTAAATTGATTTACAGAAATTTACTTTTTGAACATTGTACGAAGCCAGGACCATAATTATGCTCGTGAGAGATATTGGTTTAAATCCCGTGACATACTATTTATAAAGCATCTCATTTCCTTAAGGGGAATTATTATGGCTACACCTGACAGATTTTTGAGATCAGCGTAAATATTCTGAGAAATCGGAAATAAATTATTGGTTTAGACTCATATTCTAGACAGGTTTTTAATTATTTGGACCCCATTTCGATGTATATCAGTCTTTGAATCGACTGCCTATTCGAAATTCGCAAAATTGCAGTATGTTTCCTCTGGCTTTCGTTGCCGGATCATTGCCGGGTCACTGATGAGGCTTTATTAGCCGAAACTACGTAGTATGACCCATCTTCTTTCTTATGAATGTTTTCATTGCTCTTAAAGGAACTCATTTTTTATTTTTATTTGCCTTCACTGCAGCTGGTGTTGTGCCGTGTGGCGGCCGTAAAACGTCTCCCCGTACATCAACCATAGTGCAGTTTATATTTTACTTTTGGTCCTTTGAGATCAGCGTATATATTCTGAGAAATCGGAAATAAATTATTGGTTTAGACTCATATTCTAGACAGGTTTTTAATTATTTGGACCCCATTTCGATGTATATCAGTCTTTGAATCGACTGCCTATTCGAAATTCGCAAAATTGCAGTATGTTTCCTCTGGCTTTCGTTGCCGGATCATTGCCGGGTCACTGATGAGGCTTTATTAGCCGAAACTACGTAGTATGACCCATCTTCTTTCTTATGAATGTTTTCATTGCTCTTAAAGGAACTCATTTTTTATTTTTATTTTCCCCATTTTTTCAAAGGGAGTCAAAATTTTGGGACTCCCTGTCCCACCGAAAAAGGGTCAACATTTAAAGGAAAGAAGTCACTCCTCAGGATTCTTTCCTTTAAGAGCTGACCCCTATTGACAAGGGAGACAAAATACTTTTGCAGGAGTTAAATATACTTCCCCTGATTGTGTGTCCATTCCCCTTAATTACGCGATAAACGTTTCACCTTTACGAAAACACGCCTATACAAATACATTGTAAATTTCACCGCCGAAAAATGTAAATTTTCAGATTAAAAATTCCGATCTTTTTTCTTATTTCTGCTCAAAACATAGATTGTGGATACTCGTTAGAACCGCCTCGACGAGGCGGTTCTAACGAGTACCCACAATCTATTTTTTTGAACAGAAATAAGAAAAATATTATATACCCCTGCAAACCCCAGTTTTACTATATAAAATTGGGGTTCAATGGGGTCAAAATTATATAGGTGTGTTTTCGTGATGCGAACAAAAATACAGTAGAACTTCGATGGCTCGAACACCGATGGCTCGTTTACCATGGCTGCGTCGAACCCGTTCTTGAGTCCCAAGGGAAATCTTCCACATGAGTAATAGTGGGGATAATTTAGGTGATTTTAGTCTTTTATCTTTCAAATGTATGCTGTGTAGAATCGCCTCCATGAGGCGATTCTAATGAGTACAAACTGCTAATGTTTTCATAAAACACCGAGCAGACCTATAGAAGTACCTTATCATGCTTCTCTACAACAACTCTAAGTGGCTCGAACTACCTCTGTCTCGAACAGATTTTCGAGGTCCCAAAGGTGTTCGAACCATTGAGGTTCGACTGTAGAACGAAAGACGTTAAAATAAAAAGACGGCTAACAGCGCTCCCATTTTTGGTCGATTGCATGTTAATCAATCCAAAGTTAATAGTACGGCTGCAGGCTTTTCTGCTATTTTCACGGTGATATATTTTACCAATGAAGTCAACCCGCCGAAAATCAATAAAAAGAGCGCGAACCCACAAGAACCCGAAAGATGTTTTTAATATTTACTTGGCTAGCCCATATATGCATAGCATCACATAATTGGACATTGGCAAGTTCAGTTGCTACAGCACGCGGTATCTTATCGGGGTTTACACTCTTTGTTTAAGGTTAAACGCAGCAGTCCAAGTTGAGGACTATTTTTTCAGCTTATAATCAGGAACATTCGACCCACCAGTGCTGTCGGTGCTTTGCTTGATTATTTACATGGCCATTGTGGACAAAGATGGTTCCCAACCTAAGGTGTTCATGTATGCAAACCATGTGACTCGTGTGTATGTCAATATGTAGGCTAAGTTAACCCTTGTCCAGCTGAGCCCGGATATGTCTCATCTTTTAAACAATGTAGATCCAGATCAGATGGCTTCTGAAGAAGCCATCTGATCCGGATCTTCATTGTTCGTCATTCAGTTTATGAATTTGTTGCAATAATTTGCTTCAAGTAATCTGATTGGTTGATGATCAGTTGTGGGTGTGGCAGATTAAAATATTCAGCAGGACAAAGGTTAATTAATGTTTCCATTGCAATAAGAAGTTGGTGTAATGGACAAACTTGTAGACCACGTTTTATATAGGGATTTGTTTTTTATTTTCGAGGCAATGCATTACATGTATTTTCACTATTTCTGCTCGATGACATCGGATTGTGGGTGATCGTTAAAACCGTCTCGCTGAGGCCCGCCTCGCTGAGGCGGTTCTAACGAGCACCCACAATCTATGTTAGCAGCAGAAATACGTAGGAAGTCCAAATCTGTATCAGAAAAAATACATTATTAAGGTCATTGCAGAATACGTTATCTCACACGTATATAAGTGTTATTCTCATGTCCTAAAAGGCCGTTTTTATCTAACTTTGATACATTAAATAGTAATTTACATTGATAAATTTTACATCACGAAAACACGCCTATATAATTTTGATTCCCTTGAACCCCAATTTCGTATAGTAAAACTGGGATTTGCCAGGGTAAACCTATTTTTGTTTCTTATTTCTACTCTAAAATATAGATTGTGGGTACTCGTTAGGACCGCCTCATCATTTTTCTTATTTCTGCTCTAAATTATAGATTGTGGGTACTCGTTAGGACCGCCTCATCATTTTTCTTATTTCTGCTCTAAAATAAAGATTGTGGGTACTCGTTAGAACCGCCTCGATGAGGCGGTTCTAACGAGTATCACAATCTATATTTTGAGTAGAAATTAGAAAAATATCACAATTATTCATCCTAAAATGTTCACTTTTTCGGGGATAAAGTTTACAATGTATTTGTATAGGCGTGTTTTCGTAATCCCATCGGGGCTTGAAAAAATATATGGGCTGCATGATGCTTCCACGCAGAGCTGAATCCGCTCGCACACAAGTACTGGTATACCGCTTAGAGGATCTAAGTCTGCCCAGGAAAAGCGGTGCGAGTCGGACCGTCCATGCTTATAAACCCTATCGGTTTCATTGGGCGACAGGGCTTGAGATGTCATTTCATCTCAATGTCGGGTAAAATTCCCACAAAATTAGAAGTTACGTCTCCAAAATGACATATACAGTGTTGGCGGGGACGTTAAACCGCAAAGCAAAGCAAACAAACAAAACAAACAACAATCGCTGACTTATGGCTTAATGTATAGTTTCTAATGGTCGGCCCAACCAGGAAGTGAAGAAAAATCGAATATTTAGGTGCAGCGTCTAAACCAATAGGTGTTAAACAAACGTACGCAATCAATTTCCAAGCATCAAGGGAAAATTTCTGTACCTTCTGTCTGTCTGCATAGAGTATTCGCTATATGTATAATGGCCTCTGTGACCAAATGGGTTAGAGCGCTGACTCTTAACTATTACCTGTAGGTCTCTCGCCGCTGTGGTTCGAGCCTCGCTCGGGTCACACGTGATACGTCCAGTTCTGCAATGGAAGGTCGGTGGTTTGCCTCCGGGTACAGCGGTTTACGTCCACATCTGAATAACGTACGTCCGCAATAAGTGAAATGATTTTGAAAGGCCGTAAAACCAAAAATAAAAAATAAAAATAAATAAATAAATATGTAAATAAATAAAAATAAAAATAAAACAAACAAAAACACTTCTTCATGTAGTCAGGTGACAAAATTTGTGAACGGACTAAACTGAGACTTTGATTAGTGCACATAATTTTTCGGTCGACTGTTTGTCAGTCAGCCCCGAATTTACTTAGCGCAGTAGCTTTACTTTGTTGATGTCACGTGACTGTCTCTGATTTTTATCGAAATCCAAATAATGGTTATTTATATCTGTTTCTAGGTTAGATTGTTGTATAAAGAGGGTTTCTTCACGGAAGTCTGTTGGGTTCGACAAACTATGTAGACCCACATCAGACACCGCAGACAGCGGTGGTCATGTCATTTCATCTCGATGTCGGGTAAAAGTCCCACAAAATTGAAAACAAAAAGTCTCCAAAATGACCTAAATAGTGTTGACGGGGACGTTAAACCTCTAATCACTGCATTAGGATTAATACATGTAGTGGACCATCACGAAAACACGCCTATATTATTTTGACTACCTTGAACCCCACTTTTATATAGTAAAACTGGGGTTTGCCAGTGTAACCTTATTTTGCTTATTTCTGCTCTATAATATAAATTGTGGGTACTCGTTAGAACCGCCTCGATGAGGCGGTTCTAACGAGTACACACAATCTATATTTTAAGTAGAAATAAGAAACATATCCCAAATTTTCATCCTAAAATTTTCACTTTTTCGGCGATAAAGTTTAAAATGTATTTGTATAGGCATGTTTTCTAATGTCGTTCTTATCTTTCTTATTTCCACTGTTGAAACATTACGATAGCACAGCCGTGCGACATAATGCATGTTTATGGCTACTAGGATTTTTGAAAATCCGTGATATATTTCTTATTTATACAGCTAATATAGGTTGTGGGTGCTCGTTATATCCGCCTCATCGAGGCGGTTCTAACGAATACCCACAACCTATGTCTTGGATCAGAAATAAGAAAAACGATATATATCCCCTAAAGCCAAGTTTTCTTTATATAAAATGGGGTTTAGATGGTGTTCATTTCACGGACTTGTTCACGTGATGTTATGAATATGTGTGCTGTTTGTGCGTGTGTGTGTGGGTGTCTGTTTTACGTTCCACAAACACCTGTCATATGGAGACTGGACTGCGGTTTAAAGTCTCTTCCGAAAGTTGGAGAGCTTGGAATCCAACTCACTACCACTGGTTTACAAGGCGAATAGCTTTACCCTAGCAGGCACATGACGTAATTGTGACGTCACATCAACGTTAGTTAAACGGCATGACGTTTATGCAACGTCACATCAACGTCGGTGCACACACGTTGATTTGACGTTGCCCTAGCGGCGTGTGCCTGCTGGGACTACTTTTACAATACGTTGTATGTTCGTTGTAAGTTCTTGGAGAAAACGGATTTGTTTCGCAATCTGTCGAGTATTTTAACCATAATTTTTCACCATTTCTTTCCCATTTCAGGAAGAAAAAATTTAAATCAAGACCGTTAAACCATGAAAGGACTGAATCTTATCACGTGACTCAAAAGAGGAAGTCGTCGAAAGCCTTTTTGTGAAGATTTGGATATCGATTATGAGCACAGGGTCTATTACTGTAGGAACAAATGTTTGATAAACAAAACGACATTCTAAATGGTTTCAGGTTGACATTCCGAAGTAACGGAAAATAACAATAGATACTAATGCATAATACAAACACTTACAAGTATAACCAACAGAAGACAAAACAGGCGACAGTTTTTTGTAATTGAAGTTATAATCGGAGTCAGGGACTAATGAATGTTGCTATATTTATGGCATCAATAATAAAATTGCGGTTTTCTAACTTACAAGGAAGAAATTGCTTTTTTGTCTATTTCTTTGTTTTGCAGATTTTATCTAACATAAACGGTTGTGACTCGCGTCAAGCTTTTTGTGATAAAAACTTAACCTTTGTTCGCTAAAATGCACCGGAAAGAAAGATCACAGAAATCACCGTTTACGTGAAAGGAAATTAAATAGTGCTTTGTATGCCTATTTAATAACTAATATTTGAATCCTGTTTCTGATTGGATAATATCTTACCACCCGGATGAGGCGTAAATTATGGCTAAATTAAGGAGTTTCCCGGAGATCAGGAAAATAAATATTTTAATTGACTAACGGACTGACACTTCGAAGAGTATGGCAGTAATGAAATAACTTATTCCATTTGGAGGAATCTAGTTTCCTTTTAATAATTTACACAATCAATAAGGCAGATTGAAAGAAATAGTCGTTTATCTCTTGTGACTGATGAATGTTATAAAAGATTTTATTCACCTGGAAACCAACGAAAAGACGTGGATGCAAAAGAAAACCACAAACACAAGGACAATCAAATTTTCATTCTATAACGGAGCTACCATGGTCCTTGTGATTACAGACATACTGACCGTGTCTGTGACGATTAATTGGTGCGTGCTATGTTTTAATCTAGTCCCAAAGATCAGGATTCTGGTTGTTCAAAAGCCGTGTTTCAGGAACTTTAAAAGACTTAAAAAAGTATGCAGATGGTATGGACAAACACCTCTGGTCTTAGCTAGAATGTAAGTATATCATAGCACGTCATGAACACCCATAAACCCCTCTATATATAGAGAAAACTGGAGTTAACTGGTGTAAACATTATTTGCATAATTCTGCTCCAAGACATAGCTTGTGAGCACCAACAACCTATGTTTGCAGTATAAATAAGAAAAATATCACGGATTTTCGTCAGAAAAGTAGCCAATTTAGAGATGCGAAAAATGCACTGGGTGTAATGCGGTTTGTGTGTATGAAATAAAATGCCTAATTATGAAAGCACGCCTAAATGGGATAAACAATCTTTTAAGGTTCTTTCAATGGCATTCACAGATAAAAAAAGTTCTAAGAAACGTCAATAACTTGAACTCGTTTTGAAATTCGCTTTTCAAACCTAGAGAATTCTCTTCCCATCGCTCAAGATGTCCACACACATTGGAATTCTCGATTTGCTGTCAAATGAAGGCATGTTGTGTTTACTCATTAGAATCGCCTCATTGAGGCGATTCTAATGTGTTCACACAACATGCTTTTTAAATGAAGTAAGTATACTAAATATATGGATTAAGATATCTAAGGACCCCAGAATGTTTTCGAATTAGCTATGGTATACGA
The DNA here is from genome assembly GCA_963580285.1 of Lucinisca nassula. NCBI lineage: Eukaryota > Metazoa > Mollusca > Bivalvia > Lucinida > Lucinidae > Lucinisca > Lucinisca nassula. Next base: position 108,443,209 of record OY757017.1, on the reverse strand, counting down.
GCCAGCTGTGTTCGCGTTATAGAAGTTTCTTCGTATTTAGGGTGATAAGGGAGGTTTTCTGAACTAATCCTGAAGAGGTATGCTGTGTGTACACATTAGAATCGCCTCAAGGGGGCGATTTGTAACGGTACAAAACATTCCTTAATGAAGATCGAAAACTTTTCCTCATTTTGTCATCTTCGTTATGCCTCATGACCTAGCATATTGATTACATTCAGCAGTTCGAATTACCTTAATTTCGAACTAAATTGAGCTACTGAGGTACGACCTTATATAAAGACCGAATGTCGGCCCCCGCCCATCGGGGCTTGATGAAATAGATGGGCTGCACGATGCTTCCATGCAGAGCTGAATCCGACCCGCACACGAGTACTGGTAAACTGTCCAGGCAAAGCGGTGCGAGTCGGACCATTCATGCTTGTAAACCCTATTGGTTTCATTTGGCGACAGGGCTTGAGAAGTCATTTCATCTCAATGTCGGCTAAAAGAAGCAACGTCTCCAAAATGACCTACATGGTGTTGGAGGGGACGTTAAACATCAAATCAAACAGAAATCCTGCTAGTTCTGCAAATAGAGACCGAATGTGCAAATTATGCATCTCGTGAACAAGTCCTTATTACAAAATACTATTGTAAACCCCACTTATTTAGGGAAAGGTGGAGTTTACAAGGGTGAACGTTTTTGTTATCTTGTCTGAAACAAGTCATTGTTACTCATATCATTGTAACTCCCACTTTATGTAGGGACAAATTGACAAGGGTATACGTTTTTTTATCTTTGCTCAAACGCATAGATTGTGGGCACTCATCAGAACCGCAGCATTTAGGTGGTTCTAATGAGCACCCACAATCTGTGTTTGAGCTGAAATAAAGCAACTATCAAAATGTTTCATCTCATTCAGGTGAGTGCAAAATACTAAATGAAATTAACAACTGTTTACATACATTGTGGCTTCAAAATATGCCCATCCCATGTTTACGTCTTAATACCTGTATTACTTTTCCATATTTTGAGGTCAACCCGTTACATATTGGACTTTCCCATATATGAAGATACTGTAGAAGGGTATTTAACCGTTTTTGTACCAATGGAATCTTCCACCTTATATACTGGATACAGCGTGGGCCCAAATCAGACTGCTCCTACAGGAGCAAAATTTGCAAAAATTACTTTCAAGGTAACCAGCAGACGGCAAAACAGACGACAATAATCGTGATTGGCATTTTATGGGTTAAACCGATGGAAAAGTATCAATTATTGTGCATTTAGAGGGGGCTCCGAGAGGTCGGTAGAACGCCTTTGTGTCCAAATCGGTGTACAGTCGAACTTCGATGGCTCGAACCCCTTCGGGACCATACAAATTTGTCCGAAACAGCGGTAGTTCGAGCCACTGTTGCATACTTCCAGAAAACATTGTAAAATACTGAGGTATTTATGGACTTCTTTTCTGTGTTCTGTTACATAAATGTATGCTGTGTGTACTCATTAGAATCGCCTCATAGAGGCGATTCTAATGAATACACATAGCATACATTTGCAAGAGAAAACGGTCGAAAATCTCCTTAACTATCCCACACTTTTTCTTATGCAGAGGAATTCCCTAGGGACTCAAAAACGGGTCGACTCAGCCATGGTAAACGAGCCATCGGTGTTCGAGCCATCGAAGTTCGACTGTATTTGCATCGAGGCTTTTAACCCTTCCATCACGAAAACACGCCTATATAATTTTGACCCCATTGAACCCCATTTTTATATAGTAAAACTGGGTTTTCCGGGGGTATATCTTATATTTCTTATTTCTGCTCTAAAATATAGATTGTGGGTACTCGTTAAACCGCCTCTAAAATATAGATTGTGGGTACTCGATGAGGCGGTGCTAACGAGTGCCCACAATCAATATTTTGAGCAGAAATAAGAAAAAGTATCACAATTTTTCATCATAAAATTTTCATTTTTGCGGCGATAAAGGTGTATTTGTATAGGTGTGTTTGCGTAATGCATGCCAAAAGTCAAGTACAGATACCGATGCAAACGGGGGTAGATCTAGATGAGACGGCTCATAATGAGCTGTGTCATCTGTATAAATACTGTTACCCTTCTTATTAATGATTTTCACTTAACCTCCAAACAAGTTTACAACAACTTAAATGGAATTGATACACCTTCAGGGGAGGCAACTCCTACAAAAGTATTTTTTTCTCCCATATCAATAGGGGTCAACTCTTAAAGGAAAGAATTTGCTCCTGAGGAGCAAATTCTTTCCTTTAATAGTTGATCCCTTTTTGCAATGGGACGGGGCTTATAGAAAAGCGAACAGGAGGTCCCGAAAGTTGTCTCCCTTTGAAAAATGGCGGAAAAATCTGCCGGGTGTTCCCATTCCCCTCAAAAAGAAACAGACTAAACTGTGCAATTCGATCTTCTTAGACATTTTCCATGTGTAAGTTGATACTAAGGAAGAGCAATTCTCTTTGGAAACCGAACAAGGCGTTTGATATTAGTTTTATTTACATTGCCGCAAAATAGCAGACATAATGAAATCGAATAATTTGTGCGGAAATAGCGCTTGATTTCTATGTTTTGCACCACGTTATGCGCTAACCCATTAAAGGGGTACCTTGGCAAACAGTGCAGGCCCAGATCAGACGCCACTGAACGCGGCGTCTGATCAGGGCCAGCACTATTTGCTAGCAGAATTTTCCTTCAAAAATAGAATAAAAACGAAAAAATCGGTCTGACACCCCTTATATGACAAACGGACTTGTCCAACATGTAGCAATGGAAGAGTCCACTAGCATAAAATGGGTTAAGGAAAAATTCTGACAATACGTTCGTGTTATAAACAGTTTGACACCCCAACCCAGTGTAAAGAGCATTAAAAGAATGTACTTTGCTCGAATATGTACATGTACTAAACCCCGCGTACGTGCGTGCGTACGTATGTGCGTGTGTGTGTGGGTGTTATCACTGTAAATATGTTTATATTGTACGTACTTGGTTGAACCTCACAAGCACGCACCCACGCAATTATAAATTCAAGAATGCATTGTCAATGTCATTTCTAAGTAGATATGGACTGTGTCACGCATAAAGGCATTTTCGGACATGTTCCAACAGTGAACGCTCAGATCAGCCTGCCTAAATGCGAAGGCGAATCTGAGCCTTCACTATGCGCTATAAAGATATATAACGATGGACTTTTTGACAGAGACAGCAAAGCGCGGCGTCTGGAATGGATCTTCACAGTATGGTTAAAGTACATGGATCGTGGTAAAACTAAAAAAAAATAGATACAAAGTAAACTAGACACTCCTTAAATTGGACATAAACCTGTCAAAAGATGGTGAGATAAGCAAACAAGGCGTTTGTTCCATGCATTGTGCCACCACATGATGAAGACACACCTATATAATTTTGACCCCCTTGAAACCCCCACCCCACTATTATATAGTAAAACAGGGGTTTTGCAGGGGTAAACCTAATTTTCCTTACTTGTGGTCTAAAATATAGAAATAAGAAAAATATCACAATTTTTCATCCCACAATTTTCTTTTTTTTTTTTGGCGATAAAGGTTACAATGTATTTGTATGGGCGTGTTTTTGTAATGATGTGAGACTATATAGGCATTTCCGTCCCGAGGTATGTCCGGTCAATCAAAATCGAGGCTTACCCATGGTTCAGATTTACCCAGGGGATCCCAAGAGTTGGAAATGGCTGAATAAAATCCACATTCTTTTTTTTCTATAATGCTACGCTGCTTTTTTTCTGTCAGCGTGTTAACACATGCATATTCATATATCGTGATGCCAAGGCAATATACGACGCATACTATCATGCGATCTCAAAGAGAAAAAAATGTCACAGTTTTCTTCTTAGAATGAAGGTGTACGGTTGAGTTATTTTCTGGAAGTTTTATTAAAACTGGCTGAACGCTTTGCAGACATTAAAGGCTCTGATCAAGCGTCGGGTTCTGCGGCACCTGATCTGGGTCGGCACTGTAGCCAGTGTGCTTTTTTAGCTTTTCCGATTAAAATGAAAAATTTTCCATTTCAGAGTCACAGAACAGTTTCTCGTCTGGTTGCTGGTATTGTTTAGTCTCATTGCCATGTTTGCCACAGACGTCATCAAACATCCGTTCAAGGGCATCACTTCCGGTTCACTGCCGCCTGTTTTCATACAGGCTATCCTTGGAATAAACATTGGAAAATATGTCTTTATTTTGGTGCAAGACGCATTTCTGTTCCATTTGACTGAGAGACTGCGATTTAGAGCGGAACTCATCCACCATTTTGTAACTGTCGTCTGCTACAGTCTATTTTTAGCGTACAACCAAAATGTTTTACTCGGGCTGATAGGTATTCTAATGGAGACAACGACCGTGTTCGACAGTATAGGACGGTGTCTGAAAGAACAAGATAAACGAAACACAAAACATTATCGGCGTTTAGTATTAGCAAGTTGTGCGGTGACGATTTGTTTCCGTGGCATCATTCCTCTAGCGTTTTTAATTATAGCAACAATGCAACAGACTCCATTTTCAATGGACTATGCGCCACTTACAGTATTTTTCCTCAGCATAATTTTCTTCTCCGTTGTAAATGTCTGGCTTATTTTGACAGGGTTTCAAAGACTTGTTAAATTATTTGGCGACAAGTCGCAAAGTCATTCACCAGACATTCTTGAATCGGGTCGATCTCGGTTTTCTCCGGACGGCCGACCTTTGCACCAAACGATCGCCAGACAGCTGGAACTATCCAAAAACAATCTAGGTTACGTACGTCCATACGAAAACAAAAATATCAGCAACAATGAAAACGAAAAGTCAAACTTAAATAATCATAAAGAGTTTCCGAAAGAAACACTGAACAATCACATCGGGATAAATATATTGCTGCCAAACGACAATAGTGACTCTAGAGACAAATCGTCTGCTTTGGATTCGTCAAGCAGGTTTTCAGAGACGTCATCTGACAGCGTTGTATTTAGTCATGTTACCAGCAATTCAAGTACGCATCTTCGAGAAAGCGGCGAGAGTGGAAGCTCGGACAATAGTACAAGGGTATTTTTCCAACAGCCGGAAGTAGGTCAAAATAACTATGTGGCCATATATGCAAGACGGGGTGACTCTAGGTCAGCGGTGCTTTCAAGAAGTCTTTCAATGGAGGACATTTCACAAAATCGTAGTTGTCAAGATAATACCTCATCACTTGGTGCTGCTTCGGTTCTTTAACCATTACCACTCTCTAGGCAAAAACAGCAGACGACAAATTGATATTTTCTTCTCCCCCCTGAAAACCGTCTTTTATAGAATATATTTAACGTCACTACAGCTGGTGTCTGGGAATGTGTGGCGGCCGTAAAAAGTCTCCCTGCCCAACATCATAGTTTAGCTTATATTTTCTTGTCCTTTTGGATCACAGGTTCCATTCTGGAATTGTGAAAATATTTTAGGGTCACTGATGAGGCCTAATTGGCCGCAACTAGCTAGTCTGGCCCAGAAAACATGTACACTTCATATTTTCCAGTTCTGTGGTGCATTCCTTGCTTCCAAAGAATAACCCTTTTATAGAACATATTTGACATTTATTTTTCCCTGAAAACAGGGAAAAAAATCTATGCAAATTGTCTCCAATGGAGGTTTTGACATTCCATGCAAATTGTCTCCAATGGAGACAATTTGCATGAAAAGTCAAAATCTGTTTTCTGGAAAAAATAAGAGAAATAATTTAAAATGTTGTCTGCTGTGTGTTTTACCGGAAGTGCTAAGCGTTAAATAAAGTTTGAGCCATTGCATGATGAAACTTACAAGCAGACATGCGCAAGACTTGGGTCAGCCTATTCACCAAGCTAAAGCTATCAGTTCTATCACTTTTGGTAGCCCGGATGTAATCAAATGCCTATCATAACAGCACGGACCCTGACCAGTCTACGCAGATACGCTGGTCGCACAAGTCTTATTACAGGGTTTGTCGTGCGCTGGCTCGTTTTAAAACAAATGAAACAAATGTTTTGTGTTTCTCTTATAGACCCTTACATTACGAAAACACGGCCGTGTGCATATTGCACCCTTTTATCTCTCCAAAATGGTTACTTTTCGGATGGAAATTCGTGATAGTTTTCTTATTAATGCGCCAAACATGTGTTGTGGGTACCGGTTAGAACCGCCCCTCTTTTAGGCGGTGGTAAAGAATACCCACAACCTATGTTTTAGAGCAGATATAAGAAAAGAAATGTATATCTAAGGCTGTCACGATTAATCGTATAATCGATTAATCGATCGATAAATTCCACAAAAAATGATTATCATTTCTGATTTGCTTTTAATCGATTACTTGATAGGTATAATTTACTACCCAAACATATGCCTAGAATAGCTGGATGAGTGGCAAACTGTGCAGACCCTGATGAGACGCCGCATTATGCGGCGTCTCATCTGGGTCTACACTGTTTGCTCAGGCTTTTCTGTTCAAGTATACATGTGGTAAAGTGCAACATATGGTAAGAGTCATGCTCAGACAGAAAGCCAGACAGGTAAAATTATGACAAAAAACATAGCGATTACTAATCGATTATAGATCGCAATGGCAGGACTGATAATCGATTATATTTTCAGCTCCGATTAGCCAGCCCTATGTATATCCCTTTTAACCCCACTTTGTTTCCTAAATAAAGTGGAGTTTAGAGGGGTGTTGTTCATGACACGGACTTGTTAAGATGAAGTGCAAGACAACATTTTGCTGTTTCTCGTAATCTCGTTAGGCTAACTGTTTTGGACGTCCGTACTGTTTGTACAAACTTGGACCCAATATGCATTTTTGCCTGCCATTAACCCACGAATAACCATCAGTGGCTCGAACTATCCAAATTTTCATGACCGCAAGGGTGTTCGAGTCATCGAAGCTTCACTTCAACTACAACAACTACAACTCCACCAACAACAATACATACTACAATTACCATTACTACTGCAGTAGTAGCAGCAGCAGTACAAGTAGCAGTAGTAGTAATAGTAGTAGTAGTAGTAGGAGTAGTATAACTAAAAGTATTAGTAGTAGTAACAGTAGTAGTAGTAGTCCAGTAGCTAACTAACACTGCTGCTACCAATACTACTGCTACTGCTGCAACTACTACTACATGTACTATTACTACTACTATTAGTACAAACTGGAGTTAACGACAGCTTATTGAAAAAGAAATATGTACAGTCGAATTGCAATGGCAAGAACACGCTGTGGGACATTTACCCAAGCCTTCGAGCCCTGCCGCCCAATGAAATTATAGGATTTTTTTTTCAGTCAGGTCCATCGGAGTCTAACTTTTGGTTTCCTTTTATCCAGCATTTCAGTAGTTTCTTGCTGTCGAGTCCTCACCGTTGTTTCATCTCTGTGATCGTTTGATTTTTGTGGTCTCGGAGATGTTGTACTGAGGAGTTAGAAGGCCTGTATGCGGACTGTTCACATTATTTGTCTGAATCGCGCCGGAAGTAAGGGCGATGATTGTGGCCACGTAAAATCCATTTAAGCCCCACACCCCCAGTGGAATTCGTTCCATTGACCGTTCCAAGGCGGTACTTCTGTCGCGGTTTATTTTTGTTATGGTTTGTCTTTGAGTGTGTGTATCGCTTATATTTTTTGTTTTGGATAGCCAATTGGCCATTTTGTGGGAAAGTAACTGTCCTTTTGGCTTTCCGCTATTGATGTTTCCGTTAGGGTCTAGTTATTTCATGTTTGTGTTTCTTTCCCTTTGGTGTCTCCGATGGGAGCTGTGGGTTAATTGTATCGATTCCTGGAATTTGCCTTCACTTCTATTTTTCATATCCATGGACGGTCCGACTCACGCCACTTTGCCTGGGCACGCTTAGACCAAAGCGCTTTACTAGTACCCATGTGCGGTTGTTTTCAGCTGTGCGTGGAAGCATCATGCAGTCCAAACTATTTCCCCAAGCCCTGATGGGCGGGGCCCAACAAATAAAAGGTTACTCATAGCACCGAGTCAGGAGGCATAACGAGAACAACCCCTTTTTGTACCAAATGGAATCTTCCTCCATATATAAAGCAAGAGTTCATTTCAAAATTTAGGGTTGTCAGTCTGTGTTTTCCTTCAAAATTTAGAAAAAGGTTAATTTTTTTGGCAAACAGTGTAGGTCCTGATCAGACGCCGCAGAACGCGGCGTCTGATCTGGGCTTGCACTGTTTGTCAATTACCCGTTGTTTGGTTTCCGGTACAAAATGGAATAATTTACGGCTGTCTTTCCGATTTACTACAAATATGGGTATATTGTGTGCACTCATTGGAATCGTCTCATCGTTTCTCTAAATGATCCCTACAGATTTGTTTTCTAGAGCTATATAACGCTCTGCATGCTGTTTTCTCCCAGCAGACGTAATTTTAAAATATATATTTATTTTTCTAGAAAACAAGATTTGACATTTCACGCAAATTGTCTCCTATGGGTATCAAAAATACCAACGACTTGGCGTCTGCTGAATTAGCCTATTGAGAGGTTTTGTTTGTTTGTTTGAATTGAGGTTAAATTTCCCTGTCAACACTATATAGGTCATTTGGGAGACGCCGCTTCCTATTTTGTGGGACCTTTACCCAACACTGAGATTAAATGACACCTAAAACCCTGCCGCCCAATGAAACCAATAGGGTTGATATACATGGACGATCTGACTCGCAGCACTTTGCCTGGGCAGGCTTAGTCCTCCTAAACGGTCTACCAGTACTCATGTGCGGTCAGTTTCAGGTCTGAGTGGAAGCACCGATCAATCCATTTCTCTTGGCCCCGATGGGCGGGGGCCTCCAAGAGAGAGGTCACGGTTAAATCAAAGCACATTCAGCACTGGCGAGTCGATTGTCTCCTAGTGTAGGCTGTGAAAATGTTCCTGAATGGAGATTATATTTTCTGCTCAAGATCATTCAAAATCCTCAAAATTTATTAATACGTCGTACAAAAATTGATCGAAAAACCTTGAAATTTCTGAAACACACCAAATCTTGTTTTGTTGGCTTCCAAGCCATATTGTCATTGTCGGCAATGACTATGCTGACAAGAAAGCCAAGGAAACACTCAATCTTGATCCGTCTGTTTTTAGCTCACCTGAGCCTTTAGGCTCATAGGTGAGCTTATAGTATAGCCATGGTCCGTCGTCCATCCGTCCGTCCGTGCGTCCGTCCACCATTTTCAAAGATCTTCTTCTCCTATACTGCCGGGCCAATCAAAGCCAAATTTCATATGGAGCCTCAGTGGGATGGGGGAACGAAAGTTTGTTCGCGGGGTCTGGATCACATGACCAAGATGGCCGCCATGTCCATATATGGTAAAAAGCCTTCAAAAATCTTCTTCTCCAGAACCATAAGGCCAGTGGCCTTGAAACTTGGCATGTAGCATATGGTACTCGGGCCCATCGTGGTTTGTACAAATGGTGACCCCGGGTTGACCTTGACCTATTTTACAGCAATGTCAAATTTGCCGAAGTAGGCTTTTGCATGGGGCAAAGTGAAAATAATGGATTTATAGGAAAACCATTGAAGACAGTGTCACCAAAATTTGTAGATCAGTTAAAGTAACTGAATACATGAAGATCTATGGGTCAGAAAGGTCAAGGTCATTCATTGGCCTTAGACCAAGGTCATTCAGGATCCATATTTCAAACATTTTTTTCTTCAAAACTGCTGAGCCAATTTAAGTGAAATTTAATATTGAGCCTTTGTGAGTTGAACAAAGGAAAAAATGCCAATACGGTCTAGATCACATGACCAAGTTGGCCGTCACACCTATATATATGGTAAAAAGCCTTAAAAATTCTTCTTCTCCAGAACCGTAAGGCCAATGACCTTGAAACTTGGCATGTAGCATATGGTACTCAGGCTCATCATAGTTTGTACAAATGGTGACCCCGAGTTGACCTTGACCTATTTTACAGCAATGTCAAATTTGCCGACTTAGGCTTTTGCATGGGAAAAAGTGAAAATAATGGATTTTCCGTCCACCATTTTCAAAGATCTTCTCCTATACTGCAGGGCCAATCAAAGCCAAATTTCATATGGAGCCTCAGTGGGATGGGGGAACGAAAGTTTGTTCGCGGGGTCTGGATCACATGACCAAGATGGCTGCCATGCCCATATATGGTAAAAAGCCTTCAAAAATCTTCTTCTCCAGAACCATAAGGCCAGTGGCCTTGAAACATGGCATGTAGCATATGGTACTCGGGCCATCATGGTTTGTACAAATGGTGACCCCAGGTTGACCTTGGCCTATTTTACAGCAATGTCAAATTTGCCGAAGTAGGCTTTTGCATGGGGCAAAGTGAAAATAATGGATTTATAGGAAAACCATTGAAGACAGTGTCACCAAAATTTGTAGATCAGGTAAAGTAACTGAATACATGAAGATCTATGGGTCAGAAAGGTCAAGGTCATTCATTGGCCTTAGACCAAGGTCATTCAGGATCCATATTTCAAACATTTTTTCTCCAAAACTGCTGAGCCAATTTAACTGAAATTTAATATGGAGCCTTTGTGAGTTGAATAAACGAAAAAATGCCAATACGGTCTAGATCACATGACCAAGTTGGCCGTCACACCTATATATATGGTAAAAAGCCTTAAAAATTCTTCTTCTCCAGAACCGTAAGGCCAATGGCCTTGAAACTTGGCATGTAGCATATGGTACTCAGGCCCATCATAGTTTGTACAAATGGTGACCCCGAGTTGACCTTGACCTATTTTAAAGCAATGTCAAATTTGCCGACTTAGGCTTTTGCATTGGAAAAAGTGAAAATAATGGATTTTTAGGAAACCATTGAGAACAGTGTCACCAAAATTAGTAGATAAGGTAAAGTGGCTGAATACATGAAGATCTATGTGTAAGAAAGGTCAAGGTCATTAATTGACCTTAGACCAAGGTCACGCAGGTTCCATATTTCAAACATTTTTTCTCAGAAACTACTGAGCCAATTGAAGTGAAATTCAATATGGAGCCTTTGGGAGTTGAACAAATGAAAAGCTGCCAACATGGTCTAGATCACATGACCAAGATGGCCACCACGCCCATATATGGTAAAGAAACTTCGAAATTCTTCTTCTCAAGAACCGTAAGGCCAATGGCCTTGAAACTTGGCATGTAGCATATGGTACTCGGGCCTATCATAATTTGTTCGAATGGTGACCCTGGGTTGATCTTGACCTATTTTACAGTAATGTCAAATTTGCTGACTTAGGCTTTTGCATAGGAAAAAGAGAAAAGAATGGATATTTAGGGAAACCATTGAAGACAGTGTCACCAAAATTTGTAGATTAGGTAAAGTAACTGAATACATGAAGATCTATGGGTAAGAAAGGTCAAAGTCATTCATTGACCTTAGACCAAGGTCACTCCGATTTCATATTTCAAAAAAAAAACATTTTTTCTCAGAAACTACTGAGCCAATTTAAGTGAAATTCAATATGGAGCTTTTGTGAGTTGAACAAATGAAAAGTTGCCAGTACGGTCTAGATCACATGACCAAGATGGCTGCCACGCCCATATATGGTAAAAAGCCTTCAAAAATTTTCTTCTCAAGAACCGTAAGGCCAATGGCTTTGAAACTTGGCATATATCATATGGTACTCGGGCTCGTCATAGTTTTTACAAATGCTGACCCTGGGTTGACCTTGACCTATTTTATGGCAGTGTCAAATTTGTCAACTTAGGCTTTTGCATGGGAAAAAGTGAAAATAATGGATTTTTAGGAAACCATTGAAGACAATGTCACCAAATTGGTAGATCAGGTAAAGTAAATGAATACATGAAGATTCATGGGTAAGAAAAGTCATCATTCAGTGACCTGGGACCAAGATTAACCAGGTTCCATATTTCAAACAGTTTTTTCTCAGAAACCGCTGGCCCAATTCAAGTGAAATTGGATATGGATCCTTTATATGATGAACAAATGAAAATTTGCTCATATGGTACAGGTCACATGACCAAGATGGTGGCCATGCCCTTATATGGTAAAAACACTTCGAAATTCTTCTTCTCCAGAACCGTAAGGCAAATGACCTTGAAACTTGGCAGGAAGCATCTGGTACAAGGGCCTATCAAAATTTGTTCAAATGGTGACCCTGGGTTGACCTTTACCTATTTTACGGCAATGTCAAATTTGAAAACATTAAAATGTACACCAGGACCAGGTGTCAGGTGAGCGTTTACAGGACCACTGGTCCTCTGGTTTAAATTCCTTTTAATAATTTTAAACCATTTATCAACAGATACATCTTGTTTGAGAGACCGTGCAATAGATAACAAACTCCGTGCTATTAAACCTGGCGGCGGGGCAGGGTGCTCTCCTCCGCAGTCTTCCAGGAAAGAGGATATAGTATTAACGCGACTGCTCATTGGCCATACTAGAGTTACACATTCTTATATTTTAAATGGTGATGATCAGCCTCCTTCTGTTGGCTGTGTGTTCAACATTTTAATCGACTGTGTGGACTTTTCGCCATCCCGTAACTTATACTTGAAAGCTGACAGTTTGCAACAATTGTTTCAAGATGTACCTGTTGGTAATATTATCTTATTCTTAAAAGAAACTGGACTTTTTCATAAGATTTTTTTTCTCAGATTTGTATGCATTATCATTCTTACCTTTTTACTGTTAATAACCGAATAATTCTACATACCTTTCGATCATTAACCGATTGGGGCAGTTGTCAGTTTCTGGCGAAAGAATGTGCACTGTACTGGTTAACCGCTTACGTATAAGCCTGCCCAGGAAAGTGTTGATAGGTAAACTGACCGGCTCAAAAATGACCTAAATAGTGTTGACTGGGCCGTAAAACTTCAAAACAAACAAACATTAACCGATTGACGCCTATGACCCACAAAGAGGGTTGATGCGTCGTTAAACACGAAAACATCATTATCATCATCATCATCATTATCATCATCATCATCATCATCATCATCATCATCATCATCATCATCATCAACAACATCATCATCATCATCATCATCATCCTGAATGGAGAACAAGACTGTTTTATTCAACCCTTTAATTCCATTCTTTTAAACAAACAGTGAATACCCTGATCAGTCGCCGAGTTCTGCGGCGTCTGATCTGGGCATGCACTCTTTGCAAGAGACCAAGCACATGACCCAGTAAATGCTTTACAGGTAGCATGCCCATTTTCAGTATACTTTGATCACGGAGGCCATTAGAGCTATAGTCACGTGGACAGACAAAACGTAAATCTACAGCGCTTAGTAACTTTGCGTCGATCGAAAAACAATCGACCCAACAATTTCTTAGGGCTAAAGCGTATTCCAATTAGCCAGGGTATTTAAGCTATTGGTGTTCGAGCCACCGATGTTTGAGATTATTTTTAGCAGAATTGCCTCCCCTCCATGTGTATATAGTCCCCTTACGTTCAAATACTGAAAGCAATATACACCGCAACTTCATTGAAACATGGTTTGTTATAACACGGTTTTGGATATAACACGGTTTCAAAAGAGATCCCGAAAATGAATAGACTGAAGGAAAATGAAGGTCATTTTTCTATATAATCTATACATTTTTGTTTGGATGTAACACGGTTGGTCCCCATTAATAGTGTTATAGAAAGAGTGTGGTGTACATGTAAAAAAGACAGAGCACTGACTGACCTGGTGGTTCGATTCTCTGAATGGACCCTAAATTTCCACTATTGTAAGCAAACACTGTCGACTCTGATCAGACGCCGCGTTCTGTAGCGTCTGATCTTGATCTACACTGTGTATCAATGTCCCAGCACAAGCATTACGAAAACACGCTTATATAAATGCACTGTGACTTTTTCGACCGAAAAATAAAAATTCCCCAGTTTTACTATATAAATGTGGGGTTCCAAGGGGTCAGAATTGTATAGGCGTGTTTTTCGTGATGGCTAGCGCGACTATAAATAACCGTTATCAGTACATACAAATTAGTGATAGTAGAAACGGCAAGCTATTGCGCTCAGTTTTTTCGGGTCGATTGACAAACGTTCGATTTCATCTGGACATGCTATCAGAGCGAAACAGTCATTGAGATAAAAGCTTTCTTTCAAGTGCGTAAAATGTTATTTATTTTTTAATCTCATTACGAAAACACGCCTATACAAATACATTATAAATTTTACCGCGGAAAAAGAACATTTTAAGATGAAAAATTGAGATATTTTCCTTATTTTTATTCCAAACGTAGGTTTTGGGTGTTCGTTAGAACCGCCACAATGAAGCGGTTCTAACGAGTTCCCACGACCTATGTTTTTATCAGAAATAAGAAAACTAATGTATACCCTTGCAAGCCCCAGTTTTACCATATAAAAGTGGGGTTTAAGGGGTCAAACTATATAGGTGTGTTTTCGTGATGTATGTTATTGTTATCAATCATTTTCGCTTAAAACATACATTGTGGGTACCCGTTTGAAACGCTTCGCTGAAGCGGTTCTAATGCGTACTCACGACAAGTGTTTGAGCAAGAGTAATTTACTTAATTTTGCCCATGCGATCCCCTATTTTATCGTAAAGTGAGATTTACGAGGGTATTCCGTAACGCAAAAACGCCTGTTCAAATATATTGAAAACTTTACTACCAAATAAAAAATGAAACTTTACAGATAATACATAACTATAGTTTTCTTTTTTCTGCTCAGAAGATAGAAAAGTTGACATTTGATGCCTTGTTTGTTTTTCGGGTTTCACATATCGGGCCGATCGTTAATTAGAGGTGGACGAAAACCGGAGTACCGGACAAAAATCCCTTGACCTTCTGTTGTAGAACTTGGCGTCTCACATGTGACCAGAGTCATGCTCGAACCAAAGCAGGGAGAGACATAATTATTAAATTAGATGAACCAAAGCAATGAGAGACCTAATTATTATATAAGATGAACCAAAGCAGTGAGAGACCTAATTATTATATAAGATGAACCAAGGCAGTGAGAGACCTAATTATTATATAAGATGTTCCAAAGCAGTGAGAGACCTAATTATTATATAAGATGAACCAAAGCAGTGAGAGACCTAATTATCATATAAGATGAACCAAAGCAGTGAGGAACCTAATTATTATATAAGATGTTCCAAAGCAGTGAGAGACCTAATTATTATATAAGATGAACCAAGGCAGTGAGAGACCTAATCATTATATAAGATGAACCAAAGCAGTGAGGAACCTAATTATTATATAAGATGAACCAAAGCAGTGAGAGACCTAATTATTATGTAAGATTCAGCACTCTTACCCACTTAGCCACAGATTCCCGTTAATTAGGGAGGGGGACACCTTCATAATGAAAGTTTGAAAACAGAATGCTAGGCTACGTACTGCAGTCGGTAACGAGTCATATAGGTAGACATAGTAGCTTATTTCGATTGACGGCAGGGTTGAGTGTTCGATCCCCAAACATGCGCTCTTACCCATTAGGCAACGGAGGCCGATGCGAAAGTAAAATTGCAATGTTACTATTGCGCATCATCTGTTGAAGGTTAACATGTCTATAAAGATGCAATGGAAATATCCTACACAAGTTTCAAGTGAGAGAGGGTGCGAGTAAATGACAAAATCGCTATTTTCGATGCTCAAAGACCATGAAAGCATGAATTATCATTTTTGTTTTCTGCATGTCGTCTCGCGATTTTGTTTATTGCCGTAAAATTTCATGAGATTATCTCAGATAGTTTCAGAGTTACGCAGCGGACCTAGAAACGTGGTGCACAGACGACAGACCGGGAACAAAACAATATATTTCGACCCCATCGGGGCTTGGGGGTGGGGATGTTGAGACATAATCACAAATTGATATTTCATATTTACTGAATGCCGTTGAAAAGAAACTTGCCTATCTTTATCGGTTCCAAATAGCGCAACTAGGGTGTAACCGTGCCTCATATCAGCCGAATAAAATTAGGAGGACTGATTATGCGCTTGTTGTAGACGGATAGTTTTTCTTGAAAATGGTACTACGACGGTCGCATCACGTGAATAAGTCCGTAAACTGAACACCCCCTTACACCTCACTTTGTATAGAGAAAACTGGGGTTTAAGGGAGTTTATTAATTGACTATCCTGTATTGTTGGAAAGTCATCCGTATTAACACTGAAGTCAAAAATTAATAATCATGTTTTAATGACGCCAATTAATAAAATTGTCATTAATCAAGTAATTCCGTATAAGCCAAGTTACAGGTCGTCGGTCTGCTGTATTGGCCTCGGCCTTCGGCCTCGGGTCAATACAGCAGACCTCGGACCTGCAACTGGGCCAATACGAAAATACTTGATTAATAACATTATAATATCTTATTTTTCTTATTTTTACTCCAAGACATAGGTTTTGGGTACTCGTTAGAACCGCCTCAATGAGGCGGTTCTAACGAGCACCCTCAACTTATGTTTGTAGTATTTATAAGAAAAATATCACGGATTTTCATCAGAAAAGTAGCCATTTTGAATATGTGAAAAATGCACTCTGTCGCACGGGTGTTTTATCGTAGCGGACTGATCCGGAACTGGGGACTTGACTTGACGGGTATATTTCGAGATTCAATATTATGAAAGCAGGTATTGAACTTGCATTTCTACTAAGCTGGGACTGATGAATGAATCAGACAGATAAACCATGACACCGTTATATTTAACATTTTACATTACGAAAATACGCCTATACAAATACATTGCAAACTTTACCGCCGAAAAAAAAACGAGAATTATAAGATGAAAACTTTTGATATTTTTCTTATTTCTTATCCGGAACTGGGGACTTGACGGTATATTTCGAGATTCAGTCTTATCATCTCGAAAACACGCCTATATAATAAATTCCCACTGGTACCCCACTTTTACAAAGTAAAACTGGGGTTTACAGGGGTAAGCATTACATTTCTTATTTCTGCTCTAAGATATAGATGTAGGAACTCGTAAGAACCGCCTCAATGAGGCGGTTCTAACGTGTACTCACAATCTCTATAGTGAACACAAGTAAGAAAAATATCACATCTTTTCGACTTAAAATTCACATTTTTTCGTTGGTAAAATTTACTACGTATTTGTATAGGCATGTTTTCGTTATGGTAAGCAGGTATAGAACCTGCATTTCTACTAAGCTCGGACTGGTGAATGAATCAGACTGATATATGATCAGAAAAAAATCTGACAATTCACATTTTATACACATTTTTAATAGAATGCGTTTCATAATGCATGCGTTTCAAAACAAAATTCCTATATTAAGACCACCTTTGGGACTGTTCAAAAGTGGTCTTTAAGACCACTTTTGAACAGTCCCAAAGGTGGTCCCTGGCCAGAGGACACTGTGTGCAGAGAACACGAAGACAGAGTAACTGCACCCTCCTGTAAATAAGCGGTTTAAAGCAGAATTAGTCTTAATTTTAGGTGGTCTTAATAGCGGAATTTTACTGTACATCCACAGTCGCATTTATGTCAAATCACACATCATTCCAGATACCGCCCTTGGCCTTTTTACTCTTCGTGCTAGCTCAGTTCCTCATTGCAGGTGTTTGTGCTTAACCCTTTTTGTACCAAATGGAATCTTCCTCCATATATATACCGGCCCCGATAGCTCAGTTGGTAGAGTGTCCGCTCCGGGGAACGGGAGTTCACGGGTTCGATTCCGGGCCGCGACATACCAAAGTCGTTAAAAATGGTACTAGCTGCTCCTCGCTTGACACTCAGATTTATGGGGTAGAGCTAGGACTGGTCGACCCAGTGTCAGGATAATGTGACTGGGTGTGGTATCATGTAATGTGCCTGGGACATGATACTTCAGTGAGGCAGCACTATAAAAGTGAGCAACCAGACACCGTCGTGATATGACTGAGAATTGTTGAAAGCGACGTTAAACCCGAATTCACACACACACACACTCCCCCATATATAAAGCAGGACTCCATTTCAAAATTTAGGGGTGTCAGGTTGTGTTTTCATCAAAATCCATTCGGCAGCCCCCGCCCATAGGGGCTTGAAGAAATATATGAGCTGCATGATGCTTCCACGCAGAGCTGAATCCGGCCCGCACACAAGTACTGGTAAACCGCTTAGAGGATCTAAGCCTGTCCAGGAACCGCGGTGCGAGGCGGACCGTCCATGCTAGTAAACCCTATTGGTTTCATTGGGCGACAGGACTTGAGATGTCATTTCATCTCAATGTCGGGTAAAAGTCCCACAAAATTGGAAGCAACGTCTCCAAAATGACCTTTACAGTGTTGACGGGGACGTTAAACCTCAAATCAAACAAACAAAACAAAATCCATTCGGAAAATGACTGACCTTATAGCAAACAGTGCAGGCCCTGATCAGACGCCGCATTCTGCGGCGTCTGATCTCGGCCTGCTCTGTTTGCCTAGGTACCCCTTTAGGGGCTTCTGGTACTGAATGGGTTAAAAGAAGCCTTATAATAATGTCACAAGTTTTGCAGGAACTGACAAATAGGTTACAGAAAATCTCGCATATGACTTAAGCGAACTGAAATCTTGCTCCATCATAGATCATATTAATCTGTATAACAGAGCAGAGTTAGCTGTTGGAAGCTATAATCCAATTTTGTCACATTGGATTGGTAGGGCAAAAGTGGCGGCCCCCGCCTATCGGGGCTTGAAGAAATAGATGGGCTGCTTGATGCTACCACGCAGAGCTGAAGACGACCACACACGTGTACTGGTAAACCGCTTAGAGGATCTAAGTCTGCCCAGGCAAATCGGTGCGCACGAGTCGAACCGTCCATGCATATAAACCCTATTGGTTTCATTGGGCGACAGGGCTTGGGATGTCATCTCATCTCAATGTCGGTCCCACAAAGTTGGAAGCAACGTCTCCAAAATGACCTATACAGCGTTGATAAGGACGCTAAATCCCCAAATCAAACAAAACAATCCAACAAAGGGCAAAAGTGGCAATTCCAATAACTGTCAAAATGAAACGTCTTGTTGCTAAATTCTGCAGAGTGGGTTCCTCGTCTGTATTTTTCCGACTGCTTAAGGGAAATGGGAAAACCTGGCAGATTGGTGCGCAATATTTCAAAGGGGAGACAACTTTCGAGACTTCCTGTCTGCTTTTCTATAAGCACTTTCCCCCCGGGAAAATGGGTCTACTCTTAAAGGAAAGAATTTGCTCCTCAGTGACACGGAAACAAAAATATTTTTGCAGGAGTTGACTCCCATGAAGGTGTATCCATTCTCCTTAAGTAAACACACATGAAAAGGTGCATATCTGTCATAATTGCGGGTCAATAGATGGCCGCAGCATGTGCCTCTTCCCTCCGCTCCCCACCTCCATAACGAGATAGGGAGATGGACATACACAATGGATAATACAGCCGAAACATCTCGACCATCAGGAATTTCACAAATCGCTCAGATTTTGGGGGCGTGACCTTAGATACGTCCTGAAAAGACATACTACGGCGAGCATTTATTATTCGAGGAACACCAAAGAGGTCACAGAACACTAGAAAATAGTTATAAGCCAGATCAGACGCCGCGTTCTGCACTGTTTCCGAAAAGTTTAGCGTTTTTTTCTGTCCGTAAAATGAACATCCTCTGTAACCAACTTTATATAGAGCAAACTGGGGTTTACGGAGTATATACTGCTCCAATACAAAGGTTGTGGTCACTCGTTAGCACCGCCCCAATGAGGTGGTTCTAACGAGCACCCACAATCTATATTTACAGTGTGGTTTAGAAAAAATATCACGGGTTTTCATCAGAAAAGAAGCCATTATGAAAATGTGTAAAAATGCACTTTGTATCGTAATGTCGGTTTCAATTCAAACTAAATACTTTTCACCTAAAATGTTGACGAATTTCGGCTAAAACCTGTGTTCGTGAATACTGCATAACTTTTATGACTAAGAGTGTTGATTTATTGACCATATTAACCGAAAAACCGATGTTTATGCAGTCAACGACGTCGGTCTTTGGATTTAACATTATTAACGATGGCTTTATGACTTTAATATTGTTTTTCCTGGGCGCCTGTGCGACGAAGGCCGTCGGTTTTCCGCCCACGCTCACAGTATGCTTCGTATGAGATCTGCAAAGCGAAATTGTGTCTTCAAGCATTCCGTCATGACAAATTTTAACTGCGCAAGCCCAGCCAATCAGAGAGGCCAGGGATATGGGTTTCTGTCTGAAGGTTCCTCTTGATTCACTGCTTGTATGAGCGAGCAGCGAAGGTTCTGGCGAGACTGCTCGAATGCGCAGGCTCGACTGAACCTTCGCTGCTCGCATAGGCGATAAGTACCAAAATCGCTTGACGGGGCCCGTATAAAAAATCGACTCCAGTGACAGCGTAAAATGTAGTTGACTTCACTTCGGATATTAGCGTAACCGTTAAGAATACCCGTCCGCGGAGCGGAGAAGGGATTATAGGGATAGGAATGCCCCTCGGACGCCCACCCTTTCATCGGCTGTCTGTCCGATTGTCTGTCCGTTCGTAACACTTTCTTGTCCACTCCATATCTCATAAACATATCTCCATATCTCATAGATTTCATAAAACGTTAGTCAAATATTCGCCTCAAACCATGCGGATTCAAGGTCAATGTCACAATTGAAAGTCGCGACTTTGTATCAGTTCCATATCTCCTTTACCCCAGGAAGTAGTGCCATTAGACTTTGGTCAAATGTTGGCATGAGTGAGATGATATGCAGACTGTATAAAACAACAACATTATTAAATACTGCGACAAAGTCTTGGAAAGATTAGGGAGAAATCTGTTTGGGCCATTAAAAAATTATATTCACGTTTTAAATAAATTAAAATCAAGAAGTTTTCTTGCTTCAAGTCTGTCAAGTTATGATTTTTCCGCCCTTTACACTACACTTCCTCATAAGCGTATAAAAGAAAAACTTACTGACTGATTTAAATTAATGGAAATGTCAAAGGGAAGACTCCGAATATCTTGCATGTAATGTAAGAAATGCTTTTTTCACTTCTGAAGAGCATAAAAATTATACTTTATGGTCATGTCAGAAAGTGTGTGAAGCTCTCACCTTTCTACTTGACAATATTTACACAAGATTTGATACTAAGTTATTTAGACAAGTTGTGAATAATCCGATGGGTACTAATTGCGCACCCCTTGTGGATAATTTGTTCTTGTTTTGTTATGAAAGAGACTTCATGATGTCCCTTTCCGTTGAAAACCGATCTGAAATCATTGAATTCTAGATATTTGGATGAGTTATTAAATATTGATAATACCTATTTCGGTGGTTTGATCAGTCAAATTTACCCCCCAGACCTTCGGTTAAATAAAGCAAATTTTCCTGATACCGAGGCCCCGTTTTTGGATTTACACCTATCTATTGTAGATGGATTTGTTTCTTGCAAAATGTATGATAAACGCGATAATTTTGATTTTGAGATTGTAAATTTTCCTTTCGTGGATGATTAGTTTCCTTTTGCAGCATCCTATGGCGTTTATATTTCCCAATTAATTCGATTTGACAGAGTGTGTAGTCATGTAACTGACTTCAACACGCGTAATAAATTGTTAACTGCTCACTTTCTTAATCGGGGTTATCGGTATCATAAACTACGCAAAGCATGTTCAAAATGTTATAGACGTCATTTCTTTTCAATTTCAAAATTCAAAGTTGAACTTAAATCTCTTCTGCAACAAAGTCTATCGGAACCCGAATTTTATGGTGACTTAGTATATAAATTCAGAAAAACATATAATTGCAATGACTTCAGCAACCAATATCGAAAAATCATTGTTCTATATAAAAAAAAATTGGGTACAACATAGATGCTATACGACATACTGCATGCATGGTAGTAAACCCAATCATGGTTGACAGCTTTGCTTCCCTCTTTAATTTAACGCCGTTGGGTCAAGTCTCAGATTCTATTACGGTTCTAGTGTAAAAGGCTTACTGAGAATTAGAGAGAATCTAATTTTATGTATTGTTGGTTGGTGCCTGATGCTCTGTCTCTGGTTGGGCCCATCGGAGTCTAACTGTTGGTTTTCTTTTGCTCAAGCATTTCAGTGGTTACTTGCTGTCGAGTTCTCACGGTTGTGTCAATTTATGTATTGGTTGTTGGTGCCTGATGCTCTGTCTCTGGTTTGGCCCAACGGAGTCTAACTGTTGGTTTTCTTTTGCTCCAGCATTTCAGTGGTTTCTTACTGTCGAGTTCTCACCGTTGTTTCATCTCTGTGGTTGATTGATTTTTTTGTTCACGGAGATGTTGCACTGATGAGCTTAGAGGCCTTCGTGCGGACTGAACAATTTATTTGTCTAAATCGCGACGGAAGTAAGGGCGTGGAATGTGGCCACGTAAAATCAATTTAAGCCCCCAGAGGAATTCGTTTCACTGACCGTTCCAAGGCGGTTCTTCTATCGTGGTTTATTTTGGTTAGGGCTTGTCTTTGAGTATGTGTATCGCTTATATTATTTTGTTCTGGATAGCCAATTGGCCATTTTGTGGGGGAAAGTAACTGTCTTTTTGGCTTTCCGCTAGTGATGTTTCCATTAGGGTCCAGTTGTTTCATGTTTGTGTTTCTTTCCCTTTGTGTCTCTGATGGGAGCTGTGGTTTAATTGTATCGATTCCTGGGGCCAGTTGTTCAAAACTAACGACGTCGTTAGTTAACGAATCGTTAAAACTTTGATCATTAAATGTGGCAAATATGCTAACATTTTTGCTGAAAAAATGTGAGCAGCTTTTGCATATGCAAAAGCTGCTCACATTTTTTCAGCAAAAATAACAAAATTTTAGATATTAAACTTGCTAGATCAGTTAACAATATGACCACTAACGGGCTCGTTACGCTAACGATGCTTTGAACAACTGGGCCCTGACCATTGACTTCACTTCTATTTTTCTATAACTCTTCAGTTTCGACTCAAGGTGAAAGTCACAATTGAAGAGCAGAAATAAGAAAAATAAGGTTTACCCCTGTAAACCCCAGTTTTACTATATAAAAGTGGGGTTCAAGTGTGTGTGTGTGTGTGGGGGGGGGGGCAATTATATAGGCATTGTTTCGTGATGATGAGTAACCTCAGAGGTTCGAACTGCCCTTCGTGGAACAAATGTATATGGCCACAAAAGTGTTCCAGCTATTAAAGTTCGGCTGCACATGTATTTCGAAATTATGGTTCTTACCAGCTCTTACCATCCCCTTAGACCTTGTTAAGCGTTTACATGTACACCACGCTTAATAGCCCATTTTCCATATCTTCTTAGTTTTGGCAAGCTGGGGTTCTCCCGGAATGTAGCAAAGCTGGTGAGAATTTCCCTTCATGTCTGCGCAGGTGAATATTCAGCATAGACTTAAATGCGTTCATGAAAGGTGCCAGCAAAGAAAAGCTGCTACAAAAGCTAGTGTTGATGCTGTGGCAGATATGGTCAAACAAGATGCAAGGTTCAAGGTGAATGAAATTGCTGTTGGCGTTGGTGTTTCATTGGGGACAGTTCTTAAGATTTTGACTCAGGAGTTGAAACTTAGGCAGGTTTGTGCACGATTGGGCCGTCGTCTCTTGACCAAAGAACAAAAGACCACATGTGCAAAAAAAGGCGAAAAAGCTTTAAAAAAAGTACAAATATTTTGACAAACGTAGAATTTCAGAGCTGTTTAAAGGTGGTAAAACCTGGGCCTATTATTTTGTGTCGCAGAGACGTATCAATACAAGCCGTGGCTTAAAAAGACCAAGCAAGGCCGGTCATTGCCAAACGAATTAAAACCGCGACAAAAGTTTTTCAATTGTGATGGACCCATTGTCCAACATCCCATACCAAATGGCAAGACCATCACAGGTAAATTTTATAAGAATGGTGTGATGCCGTAAGTAAAGGCACACTATGAAAAACGTAGACCTGCCACCAGATGTCCGTGTCTTATCCATGACAACGCACCTCTCCATTACTGTGTTCTTGCTAGAGGAACAGGTAATCTAGCTCTCTCACACACCTTATTCCTGCGACCCTACCACAGAAAATCCTTTTCTGGTCGTCGTTATGAATTCGAAAGGCAATTGGTAGTGCAATTTTCCAGTGTCTTCAGGGTATACTGAAAAGGCCTACTTCTCTGACTTTACACAATGGATTTCGAGACTTGAAAAGTGTGTTTCCGCCACACTTCGAAGAGTTTAAGCAAACGAAATGTGAATGGGAATAATAAAGCGACCTGATGAACCAAAATGAGAACATTGAATGCACGTCCCTCGTATCTCCAAAACGGTTTTTTATTGATAGAGATTTGCTGCTATGTTTCTTCATTATACTGCAATCAATGGTTTTGGATGCTTGTAAGAACCATCTCACGTAGGTGGTTCGATATGCCATGGAACAGAAATAAGAAAAATAATGTATACCGCTGTAAACCTCAGTTTTCACTTTTTAATTTCACGGACTTGCATGATGAGATTGCACTTTTAATGTTTTGACAAAATACAGTAAAATGTCTACATTAAGACCACCTTTGAGACTGTTCAAAAGTGGTCTTTAAGACCACTTTTGAACAGTCCAAAAGGTTCTTCCTGACAAGAAGAAGCCGTTTTCAGGAAACATGAGGAAAGAATAACAGCACCCTTCTAAATAAGCTTTTTAAACCAAACTTGGTCTTAATTTTAGGTGGTCTTAATAGCGGAATTTCGCTAGCGGAGTTTGGGACCAGGTAGGCCTCCTGCTCAGCTACGCATACTTCGTTTGTTTGTTGTTGTTGTTGTGGTTTTTTGTGTGTGTGTTCAGGTTTTACGTCCCCGTCAATACTATTTAGGTCATTTTGGAGAAGTCGCTTAAGATTTTAAGGGTCATTTACCTGACATTGAGATGAAATGGCATCATAAAATCTACCGCATTAAGAAACCACTCGGGTTATAGAATCGGTCAGACTCTCATTACATTTCTGGGCATGCTTAGACCTTCTAAGCGGTTTGCCAGTACTCAAGTTCGGTCGGCTCCCGCTCTGCGAGGAAGCACCATGCAGATCAATTCTTTTCTCCAAGCCCTGATTAGCGGGGCTGTACACAGACTAGTTAAGATGAAGAAACTAAAGGTACATAATGTCATGAACAACCAGGGCACCGTATCCAAAGATGCCGATCAGATTACGCGGATGCAAAATGTGAAAACGGGTTTTCTAAAACGTCCTTCATACGACAGGACATGAGGTAGTTTTCAGTTATCATCACGTGAACAAGTCCGTGAAATAAAGACCCCCCTAAACCCAACCTTATATAGAGAAAACTGGGGTTTACAGGGGTAAAACATATTTTTCCTTATTTCTGGTCCAAAACATAGGTTGTGGGTACTCATTAGAACCGCCTCAACGAGGCGGTTCTAACGAGCACCCCAAACCTGTGATCTGAGCATAAATAAGAAAAATATCACAAATTTTCATCAGAAAAATTGCCTTTTTGGAGGTATGAAAAATGCACTACATCACACGGATCTGTTATCGTAATGTTTTGCAATGAATTGCACACTCCTTACAAACAACCTATGTAGGTGTATTTTTTCATCTCTTACATCATGTACCAAATGAACCACTTCAAATTAAAAAAGTTCAAAGCACTGACAGCAAGGTTGGGATGTGTGGTGGTGGGGGGGGGGGGGGGTGGTGGGGAAGTTGGAGTTGGGTCGATTGTCTTTATATGTAAGCACGCACACGCGCGCACACACTTTCCTGAGAACTGGGCCTCTGAATATTGAGATAGAATCTCTATGGGCAAAGGGGACGCACTGTTTTGAAAGGTTTGCATGTCTTGAGGGCGTATCCATTCCCCATACAGGTACAGTAAAATTCCTCTACCACTTAAAATTAAGATTAAATCTGCTTTAAAAAGGTTATTGAGAAGGTTTCAGTTATTCTTTCTTGGTGTTTTCTACACCTAATGTCTCATAATAAGAGACCACCTTTGGGACTGTTCGAAAGTGGTCTCAAAGACCACTTTTGAACAGTCCCAAAGGTGGTCTTAATATAGGAAGTTTACTGTACCTATATCTGCTGTTTGAACTCATGCAGTGTTTGTTTGTTTGATTTGAGGTTTAACGTCCCCGTCAACACTGTATAGGTCATTTTGGAAACATTGCTTCCGATTTTGTGGGACTTTTACTCGGCATTGAGATGAAATGACATCTCAAGCCCTGTCGCCCCATGACACCAATAGGGTCCGACTCGCACCGCTTTGCCTGGTCAGGCTTAGATACTCTAAGCGGTTTACCAGTACTTGTGTGCGGTCGGTTTCAGCTCCGCGTGGAAGCATCATGTAGCCCATCTATACCTCAAGTCAGGGAAGTTTTGGAGGAGAAAACTCGTTTTTGGGTCGATTGTTTGTCAATCGACATAAAGTTACAAAGCATAAAAGCTCTTTAGTGCTAAAGTCCACGTGACCATCATGACTTGTCGGAATAACGGTTATTTATAGAAAAAAGCCGCTGTTAAGTGAGGCTGTTGCGTAAAGGGTTATCTATAGACACTGGACTGGAATCCTGGGTTGGGCTTGACAAACAGTGTAGACCCGGATCAGACGCCACAGAACGCGGCGTCTGATCAGGGTCTACACTGTTTGCTTAAAAAGAACTTGAATTTAAGGGTTAAAACTCAGTCCAGGACTACACTCAGAGACAATTGACTCATCTGTGCTCTTAGTGCTTTGATTTGTCATATTCTTGATGGGTGTGCTATGGTCGCTTGTTACAGGGCTTTACAAAACTGTGCAATCTAAACACAATGTAGATACTGATCAGACGCCATCTTATCTAAATCTACACTATTTAATTATCCTTTTTTCTGGAAGCTAGGTATGCATGGATGACCGTATTCCCGGACTAGACATGATTCCATTGTTGTAGAGACTGCACTGACATAATCACTGACATAATCAGTACAAAACAGTCAATGTTTTTTCCAGGAATATGACAGATTTTTGTTTCCAGTAATGGAAATTCAATAAGATGTATTCATTTCAAAGCGCAGATGAATTAGCATTATGGGAACACAATAGGAACAAACGTGTGCAAACTACACCACGTTAACTGAATGCCCTTTATTCAAATCAAAGCACGGAAAGCACTACTGGGTCGATTGTATCTGAGTGTAGGCTGGAAATATGCTCTTGAATGGAGACAGACTGATTCGTATAACCCTTAAATTCCTGTATTGTAAGCAAAAAGTGTAGACCCTGATCAGACGCCGCGTTCCGCGGCGTCTGATCTGGGTTTACACTGTTTGCCAAACCCAAAACATGATTCCAATCTAAATGTTATAGATAAACCTCTTTCACAACACTCTTACTTCACGGGCATAGGTTATGTTCTATAAATAACCCTTACCTGGGTTTCCTACAAATCAATGCTAGTCAAGTTTTTTTTTTTTTTTTTTTTTTTTTTGGTTTGGGTTTTACGGCCCTTTCAATATTATTTCACTCATATCGAGCCGATCGTTAATCATAGGTGGGCGAAAACTGGAGTACCCGGAGAAAAACCACCTGACCTACCGTTGCAGAACTTGGCGTCTCACACGTGACCCGAGCGAGGCTCGAACCCACGGCGGTGAGAGACCTAATGACTAAGAGTCAGCGCTCTTATCCATTAGGCCACGGAGGCCCGTCATGCTAGTCAAGTGGGAGCTACTTGTGTTTAGTGACATTGGGTCGAATGGCTTACAATCGACCCAAAATTTGGGGTTTCGTTACTGATCGACACAATATGTTTCTAATGTTTTGCTCAAAACATAGACTGTGGGTACAATTCTTGTTGAAAGCGCCTTCTTGTGAGCAACAAGAAATAGATGGGCTGCATGATGCTTCCACGTAGAGCTGGAATCCGACCGCACACAAGTACTGGTAAACCGCTTAGAGGATATAAGCCTGCCCAGGCAAAGCGGTGCGAGTCGGACGTCCATGCTTAAAACCCTGTTGGTTTCATTGGGCGACAGGGCTTGAATTGTCATTTCATCGCAATGTCGGGTAGAGTCCAACAAAATTGGAAGCAACGTCTCCAAAATGACCTTTAGAGTGTTGACGGGGACGTTAAACCTCAATCAATCAATCTTGCGAGCAACTACATTCCATGAGGCAATTCCAACGAGCTTGAAATCTATATTTTGTGCAGAAATAACAAAGTTTCATAATCAAAGCACTGATAGTACTGGCGGGTCGATCGTCTCTTAGTGTACGTTGGGAAAATAGTTCTGAGCTGAGAATCGAACTGTTCGTGTAACTTTTAGCAAGCATTGTAGAGCTGTTCAAACATCGCGTTATGTGGCGTCTGTTTGATTATGTAGATTCTGTTTGCCAATGATCAAGTGTACGAGCACAGTCCACCCGCCTCCGCCAATCGGAGCTTGAATTAATAGATGGGCTGCATGATTCTTCCACGCAGAGCTGAAAGTCCCGTAACATTGGAAGTAACGTCTCCAAATGACCTATACAGTGTTGACGGGGGCGTTAAACGTTAAATCAAACAAACGAGCACAGTCCAGAATTTTCTTCTTAGGCTGCGCCTGACGTCTTAGGTAGTTCTTGGGTTTTGTCCAACAGAGTGGGGAGGTTGCAAACGCAGCCCCCTCCCATCTTTTGGAAATTATTTCAGATTCATACAGTTTTTCACCCTCTGCAAAATAGCTGAAATTCGCATCCTCAACACGCCCCTTTTCATAGTCTGCGTACGGCCCTGAATCATGTTCAAAACTGTTGTTGCATACATATGGCGAACAGTGCCGACCTGATCGGAAGCAATGTACTCTATATCCGATCTTGATCTATGTCTAATAACGGTACCACCTATAAAGTCTGGGCTACTCATTTTTGCACTTAAACATTTCAGGGTTCTAAAATTAAGTTCTTAGCAGGAGTGCGAAAAGTCTATTTTTACTCGACTTGGCAGGCTTTTACAATTAGAATGTTACGAAAGACGTCACGTGACATCGTTGTTTTAAGCAAACAGTGAAGTTTCTGTGCAACCTGCTGATCTGGGTATTATCCAGGACACGATTCCTGTCAGCTCTTGTTGCATCGATAAAAATAGCGCAACGTATCAAGTTCTATTAATGAAACATAATATTGGTTTTCCCAAATCAGTGATGGTCTCTATAGATAGCTCCTGTTGTATCGATAAAAATAGCGCAACGTATCAAGTTCTATTAATAAAACATAATATCGGTTTTCCCAAATCAGGGATGGTCACGTGGACAACTGCATTAATTCCGTTCGGCCATTTAGTAAATTTGGGTCGATCGTATAAACCGATCGACCCAAAAATCATGAAACCTCACCGTTGTAGCCCACATGTGTGTTAGTGTATCCTAATTTATTTTATATTTGAATCGCTCTCGAAAACTCATTCCGGATGTCATCACGCGCGCGAGAGAGACTTTTACACCACTGCTACCCATTTACGCCTGGGTAGACTGGGGCAGTGGCATTACATGTCTTGCTCAAGGACACGCATCGCCTCCGGTGGCCGGATTCGAACCCACAACCTCTCGGTCATAAGTCGAACGCTGAGATGTCGAAGCTGCCTAAATGTGTATTATCATAATGTTAGTTACCCCGAAGTTACTAAGCACACGTAGCTCTGTCGACGTGACTATCACTGATAAATATAAAATCGAGGTAACGGCTATTTTTAGAAAAAAAAAAGTACCACAATATTATTATCGTTGTGAGGTCAGAGTGTTTCGTATGGTGGTAAACAATAACATCTGGACTAGAATCGTGTGTTGAGTTTGGCAAACAGTGTAGAACCAGATCAGACGCCACAAAACGCCACAAATGGTTAACAAAGTCCCCGTTCAGGCCAATTTTCAAGCCTAAACTCACAGACAATCGACATAATTAATGTTTTTGGACACGGTCGAGTATCCACAACCCATACTTTGAAACATTGGGAGGTAAGAGTACCATCAATCAACGTATGGTAAAATAGAAGTGAATGCAATGATCAGGAATCGATACAATTAACCCAGAGCTCCCATTAGAGACACCAAAGTGACAGAAACACACAAACATGAAACAACAAGACCCTAATGGAAACATCTATAACTGAAAGCCAAAAGGACAGTTACCTTCCCACAAAATGGCCAATTGGTTATCCAAAAGAAAAATAAATACATGCGATACACACACTCACAGACAAACCATAACAAAAATAAACCGCCACAGAAGAACCGCCTTCGAACGGTCAGTGAAACGAAATCCACTTGGGGGTGCTTAAATCGATATCCTCGCCCTTACTACCGTCGCGATTTAGACAAATACTTTGTTCAGTCCGCAACTCATCAGTGCATTATCTCCGAGAACATAAAAACAAACAACCACAGAGATGAAACAACGGTCATATGAGGACTCAACAGCATGAAACCATTGAAATTTGAAATGCTGGAGCAAAAGAAAACCAACAGTTAGATTCCGATGGGCCCAACCAGAGACCGAGCGTCAGGCAGAAATCAACATTATATAAAATTAAACTATCCCTAATTCTCAGTAAGCCTTAACTCTTTGTAACACTTGGGTAGCGAGGGGTGGGGTTGGGGGATGTGGGTTCTGAAACCCGTGCTTTGGGACACTGGGTGGCTAGAAATACCTACAATCTATGTTTTCAAACACTAAGGCCGCATGTAGCTGCATTATGGTATCACTCTTGTAGTACATTCCTACATATCTCCAGATCAACTATCTTTTTTTTCTCATATTTTTTCTTACCTTTATCGCAAATATAAGTTGAAAGTGTTCATTAGCACCGCCTCATTGAGGCGGTTCTAACGAGTACTCACAACATATGTCTTAGGACAGAAAAAAAGAATAATGTATACCTGCAAACCCCAGTTTTATCCATATAAAGTAGGATTTAGCGGGGTATTCAATGTACATAAATGTTAATGTGATGAGTACATGTAGTATTTGTATACAATCTATATTTTATAACACTGGGGTGGCTAGGGCCTTATCGCTAACCCAAACCATATAGAGAAATCTGCTTCAGTTAACAAAAGTAATGTACCCCGTTAGTCAAGCTCAATAATACACATTAATTTCCCTTGTCACTTGCTGATCTTATTGTCGCCCCCGCCCATCGGGGCCTGAAGAAATAGATGGGCTGCATGATGTTTCCACGCAGAGCTGATACCGACCCGCACAAAAATACTGGTAAACAGCTTAGAGGATTCTAAGCCTGCCCAGGCAAAGCGACGCGAGTCGGACCGTTCATGCTTATAAACCCAATTTGTTTCATTGGGTGGCAGGGCTTGAGATGTCATTTCATCTCAAGGTCGGGTATAAGTCCCAATAAATTGGAAGCAACGTCTCCAAAATGACCTTTACAGTGTTGACGGGGACGTTAAACCTAAAATCAAACAAACCAACAAATAAACAAATTCTGATCTTATCGAGTTGACTTTGCGAATTTACTTTGATACACAAAGCATGTTGGATTTGTTTGTTTGTATTGGAGTTAAACGGCCCAGTCAACACTATTTTAGGTCATTTTTGGGCCGGTCGGGTTACCTTTCCACACTTTTCCTGGACAGGCTTATACGTGAGCGGTTAACCAGTACAGTGCAATTCTTTCACAAAAACAAAGCATGTTGGAAATGCAGATTGGGCCATACAGGGAAGCAATTTCCACATTTCTCAATTTCATGAAAATTATATCAGCGTAAAATAGAAGTGGAGACAATGATCAGTGATCGATACAATTAAACCACAGCTCCCATCAGAGACAACAAAGGGAAAGAAACACACAAACATGAAACAACTAGACCCTAATGGAAACATCTATAACTGAAAGCCAAAAGGACAGTTACCTTCCCACAAAATGGCCAATTGGTTATCCAAAAGAAAAATAACCCTCGCCCTTACTTCCGTCGCGATTAAGACAAATAATTTGTAAGTCTGGAATGTAGTCGACATAAAAAAAATACTTTTAATAGAAACGTGTGAACATAAAATGATGCGAATTAATGGTATGAAAATGCATTTCTGTGCATTTCGTACCAATTTCTCTGATATTTAGATAGTAGTATACCATAGAAAATCTGAAATACCAGAGAAGCAGCAAACATTATTCAAATTTTAACGAAGAAGATATCATCTTGACGGTCAAAGACTGAATATAATCTAAACACATAATTTTTGCCAGTTTTCAAGAACAAATCATACATGTTTTAAATTAAAAGTAGTGGTTGCATATGATTTTAGTGCATGTTGTCAGGTAGCAATATCGAACTAGGTGTCATATAAATCGATAACTCTGATGGCTAACCGAGGGTTTTGAGAATAATTTTGACATACTGATCCTCTTTTTGACACCCGACTCTGTACATTATTATTATAATTATTATTATTATTATTATTATTATTATTATTATTATTGTATCAGTAAAAGAGCAGAATAAAAAGAATAACACCTACCCTGTCAATATTTATTGCACAGTCCTGACAAATCGTTCCTCAGCAATTTTGGGTTTTCTGTCATTTTTGGCACTTTTTGGTGTTCAGTTAATTCTGAAATACAGACAGTCATAGTTTAACTTAACTTAATTGAGCAGCAACCCTAAACATAACAGTCAAGAAAATATATGTACATTGATTAAAATTACTGGGTGAGGTCTTGGTTTTAGCTGTTGTCTTTTTTCTGGAGAAAAAAAGTGATAAAAGATTCGCCTACCGAACGACTTTTTTCAGTATGTTAATGGAAATACAGCTAGTTTTGGACGCCTAAGAGTACCTACAATCCGTGTTTTGGAACATTTAGATAGCTAAGAATACCTTTAAAATGCTAGAACACATGTGGCTGGCAGTACCCACAGTCTATGTTTACGTGCACTAAAGTGGCCAGATGCTTACATAGTATATCTAGTAACACTGATACGGCAAGGACAAATTAAAATACCCACAATATATGTCTCGAAGCACTGAAGTACCTAGAACTAGTACCCACACATATGTTTTAGAATACTGAGCCGGCTAGAACGAGCACACAAAAGTTATGTCTTGGAACACTGAGGCTGCGGGAGTACATATAACTTATGACAAGGAAATCCGAGATTTTACCCTGGAATAGAAATTTATGTTCTGACCCTGGTGTTCCGACCAAAAATCGAATATAATCGCGTGTTTGATGAATGCACGTGTTGATTACGACCTCTTGTGCGCCGTCGTTTAGATTGACGTCACAGCACGTTACGTGACGTCACTAAACATTCCTGCAGTGTCAACGTCGGTAACCGAAGTGACTGCATCATAAAAATCCGCGCTAAGAAATGACTGGTATGCAAGAAAAAGAATCCGTCCCTCGGGATCACTGTCCGGCATCACTCGGCAAGCCTTGTGATGCCGGACAGTGACACTTGGGACGGATTTTTCCATCCACCCCTCACACCCATATAAGATTCTTATGTTTCGGAATACCGAAGTGGAACACCAAAGTGGCTGGAACCATCATGTTAACAAGACCATATAAAGAACACCCCTCTAAACTCAACACTGGGGTTTACAGTGATATACATCATTTTGATTATTTTTAATCCAAGATACAGGATGAGGATACTCGTTAGGCGGTTCTAACGAGCACCAACAACCTATGTGTAGAGTATGAATATGAACTGGGAAAAGTAGACCTTTGTTTGATATGAATGAAAGCACTATCACACACGGGTGTGCAATCGTAATGGATCTCCCAAAATCTACTCTTAGAGCATTATTGCGATATATCGAAATCTCACTTTCTTTTTTATGGTTATTATTACTTAATGGTTTTGGTTTTATGGCCATTTCATGATTATTTCACTTATTTCGAACCGATCGTTTATCGGAGGTGGACAAAAACCCGGAATACAAAGAGTAAACACCTAACCTTCCGTTACAGAATTTGGCGTCTTATATGTGGGTTTCACGGTCTGTGCATGTCTTGAAACATAAATCATTTGAAAACATAATTGTGTTGCCCCAATCGGGGCTTGGAGACAAGCATTGGGCTGCATGATGCTTCCACGCAGAGCTGAAAACCGATCGCACATGAGTACTGGTGAATCGCTTAGAAGGTACAGGCAACGTGGTGCAAGTCGGACCATCAAATGCATATGAACCCTATCGGTTTCGTTGGGTTGCAGGGATTGTGGTCTTGACGGGTAAAAGTCCAACAAAACTGGAAGCAGCATCACCTAAATAGTGTTGACGGCGACGTAAAACACCAAAAACAAACAAACAAACAAGCAAACAAACATATTGGGTTGCCCCAAACGACAAGGTCCTGTGGTCAAAAGCGTTTAGCGAGACTCCGATCAGCCTCTGCATTCGCGCAGTTTGATGAGTGTCTTAACCGTACACTGTACAGTAAGTCTCTAATAACTAAAATACTTTTTGAACCATGGAGTATTTTTCGACTCAGGGATATTCGAACTACACGGGGTTCATAATATAGCAAAATATCAAGAGGCATAATGGGACATTTTTTGCGAACATTTATGTTATGTTTACTCGTTACACGCAACATACATTTTCGAGAAAAAGCAGAAACACAACTAAAATAGATACCTTGGGCTTAAGGGACAAAAGTACTAATTACGATAACACGCCTATACAAATATATTGCAAACTCCCCCCCCCCCCCCCCAAAAAAAAAAAAAAAAAAAAAAAATAAGATGAAAAAGAGTGATATTTTTTATTTCTGCTCAAAATATAGATTGTCAGTACTCGTTCTAACCAATACCCACAATCTAGGTTTTAGAGCAGAAATAAGAAAAATAAGGTTTACCCAAGTAACTCCATTTTTTGTCGTTCAAGGGGGTCAAATTTATATAGGCGTGTTTTCATGATGGAATTTGGATTAGCCATTGTAAAAGAGTTATCCGTTTTCGAGTTATTGAAGTTTCACTGTCTTTGGTGGCCATTGACACCAAACGTTTTACTTTAATCAGGAAAGGCTTGTGTATGTTCGATTTGAGATTTAACGTCCCCGTCAACACTAGTTAGGTAAATTTGGAGACGCTGCTTCCAATTTTGTGAGACCTTTACCCGACATTGAGATGAAATGACCTCTCAGTCACCGCCGTCCAAAGAAACCAATAGAGTTTTCATGCATGGACGGTCCGATTCGAACCACTTTGCCTGGGCAGACTTAGACCTTCTAAGCAGTTTACTCATTACGATAACTCACCCGTGCGACATAGTGCATTTTTCACATCTCCAAAATGGCTCCTTTTTTATGAAAATCCTTGATATTTTTGTTATAAATGTTCAAAACATAGGTTGAGGGTGCTCGTTAGAACCGCCTCAGTGAGGCGGTTCTAACGAGTACCCACAACCTATGTCTTGGAGCAGAAATAAGAAAAATAATGTTTTCCCCACTAAACCCCAGTTTTCTCTATATAAAGTGGGGTTAAGGGGGGGTCTTCATTTCACGGACTTGTTCACGTGATGTAATACTAATGTGTGGTCGGTTTCAGCTCTGCGTGGAAGTACCATGCAGCTCATTCTATTTCTCCGGGGGTCAACTGACTAAGTGTTCAGGCTGATTAAATTTAGAAGCCTCCGTGGTCGAGTGGTTACGCTACTCGCCTTGTTAACCAGGGGTCGCAGGTTCGATCCCGGGCTTCTCCAGACTTTCGGATGAGTCTTTAAATCGATGTCCCGTCTCCGTATAACCTTAGCTGTTGGTGGGACGTAAAACTGAAACACTCACTTACTCAGGCTGATTAGATGCTTTGTTGAGTTCACATGCTCGAAGTTCCATGTCGCGGCCCTTATGCAAACTTCTATCACTTCGGTAAGAAAACCCTTGCAGGAAAAATATTGAACGTTGTCGTCGTCAGATAGGCATTTGCAAAACTTGTGTTACATGTACAATGTCCCTCATGTTCCCTTATGTCAGCCACGTCTGGCGAAAACTTGTCTTCGGAACATTACAAAAACACGCCTACACAAGAACATGTTTGTTTTTTTTTTTCTGGAAATTTTACCGCCGAAAAACGACGATTTTGAGATGAAAAATTGTAACATGTTTTTGTTTCTGCTTAAACTATAGATTGTGGGAACTAACGAGTAGAAATAATAAAACTAAGGATTATCCCTGTAAACCCCAGTTTTTCTTTAAAAACGTGGGGTTCCGGACCCCGCCCTTCGGGGCTTGAAGAAATATAGGCAGCATGATGCTTCCACGCAGAGCTAAAATCCGGCCGCACACGAGTACTGGTAAATAGCTTAGAGGATGTAAGCCTGCCCAGGTAAAGCGGTGTGAGTCGGACCGTCCATGCTTATAAACCCTATTGGTTTCATCGGACGACAGGGCTTGAGATGTAATTTCATCTCAATATCGGGTAAAAGTCCCACAAAAATGGATGCAACGTCTCCGAAATGACCTATACAGTGTTGACGGGGACGTTAAACCTCAGATCAACCAAAACGTTGGGTTCATTATATAGGCGCGTTTTCGTGATGGATATTCGCCCAGCCAGGGCGCTGATTAACCTCAGCAACTGCGCAAGTTAATCGTTGTCTTCGTCGTACCTAATTTTGCGCGCTCACATGAAGTCTTTGGTAAGCAAGCTGATCTGAGTCTTCGCTGAGCGCACATGACGCCAGTCGTTGCCCATGCAAGATAGTGTTTGCCAGGCTGGTTTCGGCGTGACACACATGCTATTGCGGAATACACCTCACTTGAACAAGTCCGTGAAATGTACACCCCTCTACATCCCACTTTATATAGAGAAAACCGGGGTTTACAGGGGTATACATTATTTCAAGTATTTCTGTCTCAATACATAGGTTGTGGGAACTAGTCAGATAAGGCGGTTCTAACGAGTACCCACAACCTATGTGAAGAAAATCCCAAATATTCATCAACAAATGTTTGTTCTGGCGATATGATAGACGTCATTTTAGGACCCGTGTGTGCTACCGTAATGGCTTGTCAGAACTTGCTATTGCGAAATAACCCATTTATGCATAGCGCCCCTATAGGGTATTGGCACAGTGAAGACCCTGATCAGGCGCCGCAGAAAATCTCATCTGTCTGCTTAAAGTATTGGAATCGGCATACAAAATATGAAATGATTCTATCTTGTAACTGCGTCTGTCCAAAGGTATTAGAAGGAAGTTATACTGTTCTTTAATGGGTTAAGGAGTGCATTAAGAAATTATACAAAGCATACTTAACATAAAGAAACCACAGAAGACACCCATAGACCTCAAGCATAATTAGAAAAGCAGTCAGTGCAATGATTCAGGTGATACACAAAGGAAATAAGACAAATTGATTTCTCTGTTATCTCACCGGTCACGTAGTGACAATGCGAGCTTTTGTGATCAATTTTGTGTGTCTTCAGTCGTCCGTCCATCCGTCCGTTAATTATTACTTCAAACGACATCTTATCCTAAGCCACTGATTTGATTTTAACCAAACTTCACAGAAATGATCCTCAGTTGGTCCTATTTATGGTTCCGGCCCATTGCACATCAAGGTCAGGGGAGCCAAAAATAGATATTTTTACTGAAAACTCAATCTACTTCTCTGAAACCGCAAGGCCCAGGTCTTTTATATTTGGTATGAAGCTTCACATAGAGGACCTGTATCAAGATTATTCAAATTATAGCATTGGGGCCAAAAATGGCCCCGCCCACGGCCCCACATATTTTACATAGACTTATATAGGGAAAGCCTTTAAAATCTTCTTGTCTGAAACCAGAAGTCCAACGTCTTTGATATTTGAACTGACGCTTCATCTATTTGACCTCTACTAAGATTGCTGAAATTATAGCATTGGTGCCAGAAATGGCCCCACCCAAGGGACCACATGTTTTACATAGACTTGGTGCCTGACGCTCTGTCTCTGGTTGGGCCCATCAGAGTTTAACGGTTGGTTTTCTTTTGCTCCGGCATTTCAGTGGTTTCTTGCTGTCGAGTCATCTCTGTGGTAGTCTGATTTTTTTTGTGTTCACGGAGATGTTGCACTGATGAGTTAGGAGGCCTTCATACGGACTGAACAAATTATTTGTCTAAATCGCGACGGAAGTGTACCGGCCCCGATAGCTCAGTTGGTAGAGTGTCCGCTCCGGGGAACGGGAGGTCTGGGGTTCGACCCCGGGCCGCGACATACCAAAGTCGTTAAAAATGGTACTAGCTGCTCCTCGTTTGGCACTCAGATTTACGGGGTAGAGCTAGGACTGGTCGATCCAGTGTCAGGATAATGTGACTGGGTGTGGTATCATGTAATGTGTCTGGGACATGATACTTCAGTGAGGCAGCACTATAAATGTGAGCATTGAGCTCCCTGTCGCAACCAGACACCGTCGTGATATGACTGAAAAATTGTTGAAAGCGACGTTAAACCCGAATTCACACACACACACACACACGCGACGGAAGTACGGGCGAGGATTGTAGCCACGTAAAATCGATTAAAGTCCCCCAGTGGAATTCGTTTCACTGACCGTTCCAAGGCTGTTCTTCTGTCGCGGTTTTCTTTGTTATGGTTTGTCTCTGGGTGTTTGTGTCGCATATATTATTTTGTTTTGGATAGCCAATTGGCCATTTTGTGGGAAAGTTACTGTCCTTTTGGCTTTCCGCTATTGATGTTTCCATTAGGGTTTGTTGTTTCGTGTTTATGTTTCTTTCCGTTTGGTGTCTCTGATGGGAGTTGTGGGTTAATTGAATCGATTCCTGATTATTGCCTTCACTTCTATTATGTAGGGAAAACCTTTAAAAATCTTCTCGTCTGAAACCAGAAGGCCAATGACTCGAGCAAAAT
The DNA here is from genome assembly GCA_963580285.1 of Lucinisca nassula. NCBI lineage: Eukaryota > Metazoa > Mollusca > Bivalvia > Lucinida > Lucinidae > Lucinisca > Lucinisca nassula. Next base: position 108,404,494 of record OY757017.1, on the reverse strand, counting down.
CATAGTTTTGGATCACCTCGACCTATTTTAGGCCAAGGTCAAATTTGATCACATAGGCTTTTGAATAGTAAAAGTCAAAACTGTGTGTAATTCGCACCCTTTGCAGCCCATAATCTGAAAATTTCATCACGAAAACTCGCCTATATAATTTGGACCCCCTTGCACCCCACTTTTATATAGTAAAACTGGGGTTTACAGTGGTAAACCTTTTCTTGTTTCTGCTCTAAAATATAGATTGTGGGTACTCGTTAGAACCGCCTCATGACCTTGACTCTAAATGCTCATGTTGTTTCATTTATTCATTTAGCTACCTTCATCTACAGTCTTTTTCTTTTCTTGTGTGTGTGTGTGTGTGTGTGTGTGTGTGTGTGTGTGTGTGTGTGTGTGTGTGTGTGTTGTGTTGTGTGTGTGTGTGTGTGTGTGTGTGTGTTTGTGTGTGTGTGTGTGTGTGTGTGTGTGTGTGTGTGTGTGTGTGTGTGTGTGTGTGTGTGTGTGTGTGTGTGTGTGTGTTTTCATCTTTTCTCTTGTCCGTATTTTGGACTTTCGCTTTGTCAAACACCCAATTAGGGTAACCACAACTGGAAAGTGCCCGTTTGACATACTTTACTTCATTGTCTTGTTCAGATTTTCAGAAAGTGTTAGTCGAGGGTTTAAGAAACATCGAGTACATGTACCTACAGCTGTGTGCCTCCACCAAACATTACGCAACATTGTACTATATCCAAAAGACAGACAAGAACCTGACAGAAAGCGATACACATCAGGTTGCACACATCGGTCATAAACCGGGACGAGAGGGCCTACAGTCTACGGTTAATATCCAATCAGTGGTTTAGGAGAAAATGCCGCTTGAAGAAATTATTTACGGACGGATGACTGAAGACAGAACAAAAATTCACCGCAAAAGCTAACATTGTCACTACGTGACATGTGAGCTAAAAGAGAAGACAATGTGTCTTATTTCCATTATGTATCACCTGAATCTTTGCACTGACTGCTTTTCTAGTTATGCTTGAGGTCTATGAGTGTGTTCTGTGGTTTCTTTATGTGAAGTTGCTTTGTTGTTTCTTAATGCACTACTTAACCCATTAAAGAATAATAAAGCTTCCTTCTAGTACCTTTGGACAGACGCAGTTACAAGATAGAATCATTTCATGCTTTGTTTGCCGATTTCAATACTTTAAGCAGACAGTTGAGATTTTATGCGGCGCCTGATCAGGGTCTTCACTGTGCCAATACCATATAGGGGCGCTACGCATAAATGGATTATTTCGCATCTGACAAATCATTACGGTAACACACATGTGCGCTGAAATGACGTCTACCATATCGCCAAGCATTTTTGTGAATATTTGGGATATTCTTCTAATTGCACTCAAAATATAGGTTGTGGGTACTCGTTAGAACTGCCTTATGGATGTGGTTCTAACTAGTTCCAACAACCTATGTATTGACACAGAAATACGAAAATAATGTATACCCCTGTAAACTCCAGTTTTCACTATAGAAAGTGTGGTGTAGAGGGGTGTACATTTCACGGACTTGTTTCATAAAAAGTATGTTTTGGCCCCTGCAGACAAGGCCACTAACAACGTCGTCGTTGTGTGACGGCTCCACTATGTTAACACGCTTAAGCAGGAGCTTAGTGGTACTAAGGCCTATGAACTTCAGCCTTTAGCTGAAGAGAGAGCTATAGTAGATAAACATGTTTGTCTTTCAGCCACCAAGTTTGCTGTGTGTGTTAACGAAGGCCCAGACAAGCTTCCTACGCTATACTGGTTACCAAAACTTCATAAAAGACCTTACAAAGCACGGTTTATTGCAAATTCTAGCTCTTGCACTACCACTGAACTTTCTAAATTATTAACTTCCTGTCTTACTGCTATTAAAACGCATGTAATTAAATATTGTGATAAAGTCTTTGAAAGATCATGAAAAATCTGTTTTGGTCTATAAAAAATTCGAATGAGGTTTTAAATAAATTGAAATCCAGACATTTTCGTGCTTCTAGTCTGTCTACTTACGATTTTTCCACTCTTTACACTACACTTCCTCATAATCTTATAAAAGAAAAGGTTAATGATTTAATTGAATGGGCTTTTCATAGAGAAGATTCTCTCTATCTTGCATTTAATGTCAAAAATGCATTTTTCACTTCTAAAGAGCATAAGAATTATACACTTTGGTCATGTCAGAAAGTGTGTGATGCCCTCACCTTTCTACTTGACAATATTTATATTAGATTTGGTACTAAGTTATTTAGACAAATTGTGAGTATTCCGATGGGTACTAATTGCGCACCTCTTGTGGCTGATCTGTTCTTGTATTGTTATGAAAGAGACTTCATTTTGTCGCTTTCCATTGATAACCAATCTGAAATTATTGAAGCTTTTAGCTCCACTTCTAGATATTTAGATGATTTATTAAATATTGATAATACCTATTTTGATGGTTTGATCAGTCAGATTTACCCCCCAGAACTTCAGTTTAATAAAGCAATTCTTCTGAAACCGAGGCCCCGTTTTTGGAATTACATCTATCTATTGTAGATGGATTTGTTTCGTGCAAAATTTATGATAAACGCGATGACTTTGATTTTGAGATTGTAAATTTTCCTTTTTTGGATGGTGATGTTCCTCGTGCGCCATCCTATGGCGTTTATATTTCGCAATTAATTCGATTTGCTAGGGTGTGTAGTCATGTAACTGACTTCAACACTCGAAATAAATTGTTAACAGCTAAACTCCTTAATCAGGGTTATCGGTACCATAAACTACGCAAAGCCTTTTCAAAATTTTATAGACGCCATTCTGATTTAATTTCAAAATTCAATATTGGACTTAAATCTCTTCTGCAACAAGGTCTATCGGAACCGGAATTTTATGGTGACTTTGTATATAAATTCAGAAAAATATATAACCGCAATGACTTCAGCACCCAATTTCGTAAAATCATACTTCGATATAAAAAGATTGGGAACAACATGGATGTTATACGACAGACTGCATGCATGGTAGTTAACCCAATCACGGTTGGCAACTTTGCTTCCCTCTTTAATTGCACGCCGGTGGGTCAGGCCTCAGATTCTATGACGGCTCCAACGTAAAGGCTTATTGAGAATTAGAGAGATCTAATTCAAGGTAATGTTGGTTGGTGCCTGATGCTCTGTCTCTGGTCGGGCCCATCGGAGTCTAACTGTTGGTTTTCTTTTGTTCCAGCATTTCAGTGGTTTCTTGCTGTCGAGTCCTCACCGTTGTCTCACCTCTGTGGTTCTTTGATTTTTGTGTTCACGGAGATGTTGCACTGATAAGTAAGGAGGCCTTCATGCGGACTGAACAAATTATTTGTCTAAATCGCGACGGAAGTAAGGGCGAGGATTGTGGCCACGTAAAATCGATTTAAGACCCCCAGTGGAAATCATTCCATTGACCGTTCCAAGGCGGTTCTTCTGTGGCGATTTATTTATTGTGTTGTTTGTTACTTACTGTGTGTATCACTTGTGTCTTTTTATTTTGGATGGTCATATGGCCATTTTGTGGGAAAGTATCTGTCCTTATGGCCTTCCTTTTTTAGGTTTCCATTATGGGCTGGTCGCTTAATGTTTGTGTTTTTTTCCCTTTGGTGTCTTTGATGGATGGAGTAAGTTAATTGTATCGATTCCTTATCTTTGTTTTACTTCTACTTTGTTCACGTGATGTATTCCGCAATAGCAAGTGTGTCCTGGCAAATTTTATCTTGCATGGGAAACGACGAGCGAAGATATAGCTTCCGGCATGTGCGGTCAGAGAAGACTCGGATGAACCTGTTTACCACTGAGTCAGAACAAAGTCTTTAGGTGTGCGCGCAAAATGGGTACGACGAAGACAACGATCAGACTTGCGCAGTTGCGGTGATTAATCAGCGTCCTAGTTGGGCGCATATTTCCGAAGACAGGTTTTCGCCAGATTTGATTGCTTGGGGTTAAACGACACGTCAATCCTTGTGGGTCATTTTGTGTTGTCTCCCAGAGAAAGGCAGAAAAGAAACAGAAGAGATACGAGTAGTAGAGTTGATGAAAGTGAGAGATAAAGGATAAAGAGAGAGGAAATAACAACCCTCTACCCTTATCTTCTGAAAATACAGCAGGCCTTGTCCAACTGTAAGCCAGCTCTAGTGACCCAAGATACGTAGTTACACGTCACCTTTAACTCACCCAAACACCCAACCCAGTGTTCCCCACACGTGGCCGACCTAAAGGAACGTAAGGAGACTTTGGATATGCAACACAAGTTTTCTAACAGGCTGTGGTCCCATTTTGCCTATCTCAATAAAAAGCCACCGATTCTTACCTGGAAAGTAGGAGAGCTGATTTTTTGCATATAAAATGTTTAAAGTATAGGTAATTCAAAACCACTGTATGAACACATCCGTTGCGGATTGCGAATTGGCATTAAAAGGATTTTTTGTATGGAAAGCCGTTTTGTTTTTTGAATTACTAAAGTGACTTCAACGTGTTGTTAATAACGCAAACAGGATTATAAATGGCAATTATTCTGCTTAATAATTACTGTTGTTTATTCTGCCAAGAGAAGACGAAAGTTTGTTGTGAAAGTATTAAACATCTCGGCTGAAAATACAAAAAAAGAAATAAGTAATACATATTATAACACCATTATAATACCAACACCAACAAACCCATTCAGCATACAGCAGTTAAGCGAAATATTTGCTCGACGGTGAATAACTCTATTTTCAACAGGTTCCTGACCCATTAAATCTATGTCTGTCTGGTAATATCTTCTACCGTTTTTAGTGTTTTAAACTAGCCTTGCAAAGTATTATATTAATGTCATTTGAACGAGTCACTTACTCAATATAAGACAAAAAACACGAAATATAGAATCGATTTTTGGCATTAAAAACTATTTCCACTCCTCTTCGAGTCATCATCAGGTGGTTATTCCAGATTTCATGAATAGAAAACTTAAGTTAAGGGATGATTGTTAACATTTTTCATTATGCTATTCTGCTGTAACATGTAGTAAATAAAAAAATCTACAAAAGATATCCCCTCGATACTTTTTTATTTTTTATGCCCCTGCCATTCGAAGATTGGTGGAAAGGGCATATAGTGTTGCCCCGGTCCGTCCGTCCGTCCGTCCGTCTGTTCTTTCGTCCGTCCGTGCGTCCGAAACTTAAACGCAGTCAATAACATTTTTATTTCTGGATGGATTTTGAAATTGTTTTGCAGAAATGTTAACCATGATGAGACGATAAGTTACGCGTAAATCCCAGGTCCGTACCTCTCAGGTCAAGGTCATACTTAGAGGACAAAGGTGAAAAAAAAAACGGCCCGAAACGTAAACTTAACTCAATAACTTTCTTATTTCTGAACAGATTTAGAATTTACTTGGCAGAAATATTCATCATCATGAGACAATGTGTAAAACATAAAACCGAGGTCCATACCTCCAAGATAAAGGTAAAGGTAGTACTTAGAGGTCAAAATATAAAAAATGGGTCCAAAACATAAATACGGTCAATAATTTTCTTACGTCTGGGTGGATTTTGAAAGTACTTTGCAGAAATGTTCACCATCATAAGACGATATGTCGCTTGCAAAACCCAGGTCTGTACCTCCAAGGTCAAGGTCGTACTTAGAGGTCAAATGTCAGAAAACAAAGGCCCAAAACCTAAACACAGCCAATTACTTTCTTATTTATGAATTGGTTTTGAAATTACTTTGCAGAATTGTTTATTATGATGTGTTGATGTGTCATGCACAAAACCCATGGTCATACCTCCAAGGTCAAGGTCATACTTAGAGGTCAAATGTCAAAAAACCTTTCTATGGATTAATACTAACATTAATATATTTTCAGGCGGGGGCATCCGTGTCCTATGAAAAATAGAACAGAAAGCAATGATCAGGAATCGATACAATCAACCCACAACTCCCATCAGAGGCACCAAAGATACTAGTTTTATTTTATTTTAATTTATTTATTCATTTTTTTTTTCTTTTTGTTCTTTTTTATACGTTTTGTTCAGCTTTCATTTTTAAATAGTTTATTTATTTTTGGTTGTTACTTTTATTTTACACTTTGCCCTCTATAAGATGTTTCCTTACAAAATGTTTGTAAAGCTTGTAAAAGCGTGAACCATTTTTCTGTAAGTAAAATGAAACATGTGTGTGTTTTTTTTTTTTTTTACAAAAATGCCGTTACAAAATCTACCTAACAACAAACTCAAACTAAACAGGTAAAAGAAATTACGAATCAGTCAATGCATAAAAAATATTTGTTTTATCAAAGAAAATTTGATCCTTTGAACAAATAATTGTGATGGTGTAAGGAGCACCACATAAAAGTATATCACTTCGCTTTTTTTACATAATTTACATTACACAATATTCAGCATCAGTATAATAAATCTTAAGTATGATAATATATTCGATGTTAATTGAGGCAAAACATAAAATAACACTACATATGTAAATACGCTGACAAAATACCAAACACTTTTACAATTCATATACTAAAGTCTGGCATATTTAAACGGTCTTTCATACCAATGTATCAATAATTAAATTTACACAAAATCTTAATAAAGATTACAAATGTTTCTTTATAGTTTGACGTTTATTTTCGATCCCTTTTTATATACCTGCTTTGATTTTAGCTTTATCTTAGTTGCTCAGTAATTGCACAAAAAACAACATAAATCCATAATTATATTTACAGAACATCTCAAATCAAAATAGAAATAAAATATCTTTTTATAGACTGCCTTTTAAATCTATTGCCTTTTTATATACGCGTGAATTAGTTATCTTAGAAGCTCAATGATTTCTAAAATATAATTCCAAGAACCTCACCTCAGATATGGAAGAAATATTTCTTTATAGTTTGCCTTTTATAGTCATTGCTTTTTACACACGAACTCCTATTGACATGGGAAGCAAGAATGCTTTTGGAGGAACTACTCTTTGTAGCTCAAACGATGCAAAACTGTACGTCTGTTGGATTACTTTTGGCTTTTCGTCAAATTTTCAATACATAAGTTTCTGTTTAAGAGATACCAATATATTTTATATCTATTTGCAAAATAGAGGTGGAGGCAATGATCAGGAATCGATACAATCAACCCACAGCTCCCATCAGAGACACCAAAGGGAAAGAAACACAAACATGAAACAACATACCCCAATGAAACATCAATAGCGGAAAGCCAAAAGGACAGTTACTTTCTCACAGAATGGCAAATATGCTATCCAAAATAAAATAATATAAACGACACAAACACACAAAGACAACCCATAACAAAATAAACCACGACAGAAGAATCGCCTTGAAACGGTCAGCGGAAACGAATTCCACAGGGGGCCAATCCTCGTTCGTAAAACAATGATTGTGAGAAAGTGAAACTATTAAATCAAATATTTAAAAAAAAAAAGTTTTGTGTAAGAGCTTCATTTCGAAAGGAATATTGGTTGCATCTGTATTTTGATAGAACGACATCGAATCCAATATCAACTAAACAACGTGGAAGCCGGATTACAGCTACAACTACTACAACTTTTATTACATCTCAGGTCAGAGTATGACATATGAGATAACATCCAGAAAACATATATAAACGTTAGTGTATGGCATAGCATAGGATTGAAGAAAGAAATAGAGAAAAAGAAAGAATACCAGAGAAACAGAGAACAGAATGATGAAGTATAGTGGGACGGGGAAAGGGAGAGGGAAGTCAGAATGAAGTTTGTAGGTTTGAAAGATATAAACATTCATAAAATAAAGGACATATATTACTGTATATGTGTCCTCACGGGCGGAGATCCGAATTCGCCTCCTTTCCCCAATCGACCATGGAGGACCGGGCGCGATCTAGGATCTCAGAGCTTTATTATTATTCTTATTTTTATTATTATTATTTATTTATGTTAATTCCTCGTTCCCCAGTGCCAGAGCAGTTCGGCTGATATAATTTGCATAGTCTTACTTTTTACACAAGTATTGTAAAATAATGCACAGTAATACAATAATACAGTAGAACTTCGATTGCTCGAACACTGATGGCTAGTTTACTATGGCTGCGCCAAACCCGTAATTTCATAATAGATAGAAAGGGAAAATTCAGGACACTCCAGGCATCCATCCCGCACATGCATGCCGCGCGCACCCATTTGAATCGCCACGGTGAGGCGTCTCAAACAAGTACGCGCAACACACCCACGCCAAAGAACACCGAAATGTCCAAAATCATCCCAGTTATGCCATCCGGGAAGTAGCCACCACTGACTCGGGCCACTCGTGTGCCAAACAGATTTGCGTGGTCGACATTAAATTTGATTAGTTCTAGTCAATTTCTGTAGCAGATTTTCCTGCATGGCTGACACTGTCCTTCGTACTTGACATGAGAGCGAGCTTTTACGCATGAACAAACATAAATACGATGAGCCACTTCACAAGAAAAATATGCCTTCCTCTTGTGCTATCGGACTTTTACAATGCCAAGGGCCATTTGCAAACATGGCATTTCGCAGCCAACAGCTTTAATAGTTTACTCGTCATTCATCGAGCAGCAAAGGCGCCGATCAGGTCAGGCAGACGCAAAGACTGGTTTGCTCCTTTGCTGGTCGCACATGACATTGACAGGCCTTCTCAAGGCACGGCTCGTACAGTTACTTGAAGAAAAAACTCATGATTTAGCTCTCTGAACAGATAATCAGAAACATTTAGACTATGTGAAAATTACGGTTATCTCTCTGTAAGGACGTGTTGCATAAAGGAATATGGATTCGAAGTGATAATACATCAGAAGGCTATACTAGCCTTAGGATTACTTTATACGGTAAGTGGGAAAATAATTGAAACAGGAGAGCTACCAATGCCCTGATTAAGGCATGGCACAGTCCACCCCGGGGCGGTTTTAATACCGCCACAGGGAGCACGCGTCACGCCCAAACCAATGTTTGCAGAGTCGCATGGCTGAAACAGTGCCGACATGGCACTGCCTCAACGCTACGCCTCGTCGATTGTTTTCTCAAATTTACTCAACATCGTTGTCGTTTGTCAGTCTGTATGTTGTCGGTCGTAGTGGGAAGTATGTAGCAATGAGGTGATGTACATTAGTAGTAATTTGATACATTCCATTACAGAAATTTTACATAACCATAGTATTATATTATATGAATAGATACCTGAAACTGGTTCCCATGAAATAATGAAAACGAATTGAGTGAGTGATTGATTGAGTGAGTGATTGAGTGAGTAATAAGTGAGTTCCTTGATCTTAATTCAATAATCTAACGCAGTTTTTATTTAGAGAGGGTTGCTTGTTAGTTAGACCAATCTTCCACGAGACCCTCCATTAACCATACATTATCAACAACTATCAACAAACAAAATATGGGAATAAGCAAATGAAACGTATGCATGAGACAAATGTCAGTGTTAAATCATTTATAAATATAAAAAATGCAATGTTCCTAAATTAGATCCGTGTGGGACTCCGCGTTTTATAATACCGCTTTCTTACGTTTCATTGTTTACATAATTTATATCTAAATTGGTCATTTGGTAAAAACCTACACTGCATAAACTTTTCTATGTCAGTGGTTCTTATTACAAATCTGTATCCGGCTCTTTTCAAACGAATTCATTTTTAGCCAGTCGTGTCAAGCTCAATGCCGCTTAAAGTCTCTATTTTGCATGGGAATTAAAAACTGCTTTATGACGTTGACGAACGGATGCGCCACTGTATACGTACGCAATTATAGGACGGCCATTTATAGGTTTACGGAATTGTTTTCAAAAATATATTAACATGCCCTATCCAAATGGCAGCCATATTGGAAAAAATCTCATCGCTTTTGGCGATAATGTGATCTTAGAATAGTTTTCAATTGTGTATGGGGAAATTATCTTGTTCAGTCATCTCATATACAAATGAGACAAAAGAAAACTTTATTTTTTTTTCTTGTTATGCAGAGTACACGATTTTGATTGCGCCAGGCTAAAACATATGTCATCAACATTATAAGGGAGTGTGATTATTGAATGTAATGGACATATTTCAACCCCTGAATGCTGTTTTTTTTTATCAATCTGTTAACGCATAATTGAGATAATATCGGGTTTTTGAGACTCATACACTAATGTTGTATTTACGGGCTACCATACCTTATTGTCTATGACGACGGTGTGCAATTCAGAGAAGTTGTCCACATAGTAGTTTCATATGGAGCATAGATTCAACTTCAAAGGTAAATCATCAAAAACTGTCATATTTTCCAGGCAACTATTTTCCAAAAAAAATTCTCTGGGCCCCTGCCAAAGCCCCTTCTTACGATGAAAATTTTCGATATTTTTTTTTTTCTGCAAATCTTATAGAAGAAAATGTACCATTGTTAGGTCAACACAGGTGTTCTTGCCAAAGTGAACATTACGAAAAAACGCGTATACAAATGCATTGTAAACTTTACCGCCGAAAAACCAAAGCTTTTAAGATAAAAAAGTGATATGTTTCTTATTTCTGCTCATGATATAGATTGCGTGTACTCGTTAGGACCGCATCGGTTCTAACGAGTACCCACAACCTATATTTTGAGCAGAAATAAGAAAAATAAAGCATACCTCTGTTAACCCCAGTTCTACTATATACAAGTGGGATTCAAAGAGGCCAAAGTGATATAGGCGTGTTTTTGTGATGAGTAAAGTTTATAATGGGCCGCAGCAAGCGAATATGGAAATTCGAACATGTAAGCTCAACGAAGCATTAAATCAGCCTGTACTAACTTAGTCAGAATACTGCCTTCCTTTTCTATAGTAATCTAAAATTGTTGTTTGTCAATTGATCACCGAATACAGTAAAATTTCAATAAACTCCTTTACAATCATGACAATGGCCAGTTAGTTCAAAAAGCATTCTTCCAAAGGCTCCATTTAAGGGGAATGGGAACACCTTCAGGGGAGGCAACTTCTGCATAAGTAGTTTTGTCTCCCTTGTCAATAGGGGTCAACTCTTAAAGAGTAGACCCTTTGTTCAGTGGGACAGGGCTTATAGAAAAGCACACAGGAAGTCCCGAAAGCTGTCTCCCTTTGAAACAATGAGGAAAATGCGTTAGGTGTTCCCATTCCCCTGAAGTTGTGTTTCTGATTTTTTTTTCTTGAAAAGGTATGTTGCGTGATATTTCTGTTTCATTTGTGATTTACTCATCTAGTAGTTTAAGATTCAAAGGCAGCAATTAGATATATCCACATTTTCCGATATCAAAGCATATACAACCAAAAGTGACCTTGATGTAAACTGTGTCAAAGTGAAGATTGAGAAATCATTTGAATAAATTATTATGGGCCCGAGACCCCAATGCTGCATAGCTACATACCAATTTCAAAGGCAATCGGCCCATTGGTTCCAGAGAAGAAGGTTTCTGATCTGGTTGCATCATACATTGGCACGGCCTCCATCTTTAATCACTAGATAAGTAAATTGTTATATGACAACTCATATACATTGACTTCCATGTCCTTGTTCCTAAAAGCTTTCATGTGAAATTTTATTACAATTGGACCAGTGCTTTCTGACAAAATCATGTTTTTTTTTTTTTTTTTTTTTATATTTAGATGACTAGTCGTTGCCCCACACGTGAAAGGACTTTCAGATTGCAATTCGAGTGTTAAATAAACATCGGGTAGCTACAGCTATGCGCCCCACCAGACATTACACTACATTTTAGTACATCCAAAAGACAGACAAGAACCTGAAAATATATGTGAAGACGTATACAAAATTCCATCCAATCGCTGTGATAAGGTTTATACTTGAGAAACTGGGCGAAATTTTGGGATAAGGTTAAATGAACATAGGTAAGACTGTGAAAACAACTCCAAGAATTTTTTACTTGCTCAGAAAGAAAACAATCTTTGACAGAAGTAAACAAAAGTGAGATCACAGACCATATGAGCTGCACAAACCACATGATAGACTGGGAGGGCCAGTGAGGGGGATACACTGACTAGACAGGAAAAAGAAGCGATACACATCAGGTTGCACACATCGGTCATGAACCAGGACGAGAGGGCCATACAGTCTCTTTCAGATCTACGTTTTCGCCACGATGACAGAGAGTGGTGGAAATTCCTGGAGGTGATCGATGATGTCAGTCACAGAAAAGTTCTGAGGAAGGCCACAGCTCTTGGTCGAAACTGTCAAGGTAGTATATTTTTCAAGATTGTGTTTAAAGGAATATGTAAATTTATGGATTATTACCAACCTGGTGAACAGTTTCAAGGAAAATGAAGATGTGGGAAGATAGCAACAAGGCCGGGACAGGATTGAGCTTTGTAGCATCTCTGAGGGCAATTGAAGACAGGACTAAGTGGAAAGCGATTGCCATGAAATAATCAAAGATGTTCCTACGATCGGCAATGTTACGTGATAAGTGCAGTGAAGAAGGACAGTAATATAAAGCCACTTTTCTCAGAATACAATGGGATTCTGAGGGTGTTCATTACAAGGACTTGTTAACCTGATGCCAGTTGTTCAAAGCATCGTTAGCTTAACGAGCTCGTTAGTGGTCATATTGTTAACTCTTCTAGCAAGTACAATATCGTAAATTTTGGTATTTTTGCTGGAAAAATGTGAGCAGCAAAAGCTGCTCACATTTTTTCAGCAAAAATTTCAGCATATTTACCATATTTAATGATCAAAGTTTTACCGATACGTTAACTAACGACGTCGTTAGTTTTGAACAACTGGCCCCTGATGTTAGGTTTGGAATACAGCTCAGCTTGTTCCTCAGACATAATGTTTCACCTTATTCAAGTTGACTTTAACAAAGCTAAGCATTTTCAAAAGTTTATAGACGTTATTCCTTTAATTTCAAAATTCAATGTTGCGCTTGAATCTGTTTTGTAACAAGGTCTATCGGAACCCGAATTTTATGGTGACTTAGTATATACATTCAGAAAATATATAATTGCAATTACTTCAGCACCCAATTTCGTAAAATCTTTCTCCGATATAAAAAGATTGGGTATCTTTCTCCGATATAAAAAGATTGGGTACAACATGAATGTTATACGACAGACTGCGTGCATGGTGGTTAACCCAATCACGGTTGACAAATTTGCTCCCCTCTGGATCAGGCCCCAGATTCTATGACGGTTCAAGCGTAAATGCTTACTGAGAGTTAGAGAGAATCTAATTTTATGTAATGTTGGCTGGTGCCTGGTGCTCTGTCTCTAGTCGGGCCTATCGGAGCATACTCTTGGTTTGCTTTTGCTCCAGCCTTTCATTAGTTTCTTGCTGTCGAGTCCTCCACGTTGTTTCATCTCGTATGTTTGTTTGATTTTTTATGTTCTCGGACAAATTGCTCTGATGCGGACTGAACAATTCGCAACGGAAGTAAAGGCGAGGATTGCGGCCTCGTCACATCGATTTGAGCCCCCCCCCAGTGGCATTCGTTTCACTGACCGTTCCAATGCGGTTCGTCTGTCGGTTTCTTTTTACGGTTTGTCTTTGAGTGTGTGTATCGCTTATATTTTTGTTTTGGATAGCCAGTGAGCCATTGTGTGAGAAAGCGACTGTCCTTTTGGCTTTCCGCTATTGATTTTTCCATTAGGGTCTAGTTATTTCATGTTTGTGTTTATTTTCCTTTGGTGTCTCTGATATGAGGTGTTGGTTAATTGTATCGAATCCTAATAATTGTCTTCACTTCTATTTTGAAGATTACTAGGATGACTGATAAGGCTAATTGAACGACAGTTCTGGTTTCATTTTAGATTTCCTTTCAAGGGAAGTGACATGACCAGCTATTGTGTCCATGGAGTTGGCCAGATGCGCATTCTCCATATCATACGAGCATTGTATACTTTTGTCAGTACATCTATTGCATGGTCAACAATAACTTGTACTAGTTTGCGATGTTGATGTCTATTCGGGGGCGGTTCTGGATTAGTATGAAATCCGTCTGGTTATGGCGCTCACCATCTTGGCTATTGATCCATTCTTGTCGATATCTGTCTCATCGTCTTGGAAGTTGTTCTTATTGTTGTTTAAAAACACAGATTGTGTATACTCGTTAGAATCGCCTCTATGACGATTGAATATAAAACTATCTAAACGCAATTGTGATCTGACAATGCGTTTCCTCAGACTGATCTGAGTATTTCTTGGCGAAAATATATATCTGGAGACAAAGTTTCGATCGGTCAGCCCAGATAAATGTCCCTTACGTTCATTCAAGAAGTGCAGACACAATTTACTTACTATTATTATCTACCAGTGAGACATAGTGAATCGTTTCATGTTTTCGAAATTTGACCTGTTTCAGATAAGATATATTAAGGATATTTTCCCTTTTTTTTCTGCTATAAGCATTGATTAAGAATAACCCGCTGTAACCGCCACTATTTTTTAAGAAAAAAAAAAAAATAAGGAAAAGAATGCTCATCATTGTAAACCATACTTACCAAACACTACATAAAGTGCAAACCGGCGACGCATCCGTTTGGTTTAATTTTCTTATTGTTTGTTGTGTTCGGTTTTGCTACAAAACAGCGTACGGCGATGCCTCTCCTGCGCCTCTTTTACGCCGAAGTATTTGCTTACATATGTCGGCTTATGTCGATCACATGACAGGTGAAACTTCGTGTTTAAGTGTAGAGTGTGCCACCGGTGAATAGAGAACTATCCCATATCTATATCAATTCCAACTTGCAAGGGCATACATAGCATGCCCTTGCTGACTGTACCGATATCGAAATTTTAAACCAAAGATAAAAGGATCCCAAATGAAAGCATTTCCAGTCAAACACTTCTACCCAGATATGGAATGGTTGGGTCTCAGTAAGTGAACTGAAAGGCTGAGATACATCGTTTGAGTTTAATGACGTTCAGTTGGTATCCTTTCACTTTGGTGTACCATTTCTGTGTCAATTCTAGTCTGCAAGGGCATGCCAAGTATGCCCGTGAAGTCGGGAATTGATATTGATAAGGATCGACTTATGATGCCTGTTAAATCCAGTCTGCTGCCGTAACATACTTTACATCATTTTTTTCTGTGGTGGTGGTGGTGGTGGTGTGTGTGTGTGTGTGGGAGGGGTGGGGTGGGGGGGGGGTGGACGGATTGATAAATAATCGACGCAACAGTCAAAATTGCTCCCAACTGGGTCGAAATTTCATTTCGATAACACACCGCTGCAACATTGTAATTTCACATATCCGAAATGGCTAGTTTACTGATGAAAATCCGAGATTGTTTTCTTATTTTCACTCTTGACATAGGTTGTGGGTGCTCGTTAAAAGAACTTATTGAGGCGGTTCTAACGAATATCCACACCCTAGGTCCTGGGGCAGAGATAAGAAAAATAATGTATACCCCCGTAACCCGATTTTCATCAATATAAAGTAGGGTTTATGGGGGTGTTAATTTCAGGGACTTGTTCACGTGATGTAAAGGCAAAGGCCTTGATCAGATCAGATAATGGACAGCCACGCCTACCAAACAATCGCATAATCAAATCATTTATTAGATAATCTTCCTGTTACCCAATACAGGATACGAAAAAAGGTATTACTAAACAAAAACGTGATTGTTCAATATAAGAACGCAAAATTGTCATTAATAATAAAATGCTCTTTTTAAACAAGGGCGGATTTATTTGAGATCTTCCTGGTTTTCTAAGGTATATTTGTTCCCACCTTTGAAATGCATATCCAAAACTGAAATACACATCAGAAAAACACGCCTATATAATGTTGACACCCTTGAACCCCACTTTTATATAGTAAAACTGGGGGTTTTAGGGGTAAACCTTATTTTTAGCTCACCTGAGCCGAAGGCTCATGTGAGGTATTAGTATACCACGAGCCGGCGTCCGTCGTCCGTCGTCGTCCGTCGTCGTCGTCCGTCGTCGTCGTCCACACTTTCAAAGAAGTATATCTCCGGAACCAGTGGGCCAATCTTGATCATATTTCATGTGAAGCATTATCAGGTAGGGGGAAAGGCTGCATACTGTTTTCGGGCAGATCGGATTGGAACTCTGGTTGCCATGGCAACAAATAGCTCCCATAGACTTAACATAGGAAAAAGCTTGTCATCACTCTAGCTCCGTCAATTTTTTTCTGATCGTCTTCATTCTTGCAGATAACGAGGACAGGCATGAAATCTCGATCAAGTTCGATTTTGGGCTGAATCGGATTATTCACTCAGGAGTTACGTGCCCTTGAGCGTTAGGAAAAAGCTTGTCATCACTCTAGCTCCGTCAATTTTTTTCTGATTGACTTCATTCTTGCAGATAACGAGGACAGGCATGAAATCTCGATCAAGTTCGATTTTGGGCTGAATCGGATTATTCACTCAGGAGTTACGTGCCCTTGAGCGTTGAAAAAATTGCCTATTGACTTAACATGGGGAGAATGTTGTCATCACCGTAGCTGCTTCAATTATTTTCAGATTGGCTTTATTCTTGCAGATAACCAGCACAGCCATGAAATCTCGGTCAAGTTCGATAACTGGCAGAATTGGGTCATTCACTTAGGAGTTACCTGCCCTTGTGTGTTTTTGCATTAGGGTTAATGGGAATTTCAAAAATGTATATCTTAAAGACTACTTGGCCAACTTTGATCAAATTTCATGTGTCGCATTATTGGGCAAGTGGAAAGGCTTCATTAGGTTTTCAGGCAGATCTGAGTGGAACTCTGGTTGCCATGGCAACATCTAGCTCCCATAGACTTCACATAGGAAAAAGCTTGTCATCACTCTAGCTCCGTCAATTTTTTTCTGATCGACTTCATTCTTGCAGATAACCAGTACATGCATAAAATCTCGGTCAAGTTCGATTTTGGGCCAAATCAGATAATTCACTCAAGAGTTACGTCCCCTTGAGCGCCCGAAAAATTGCCTATCGACTTAACATGGGGAAAATGTTGTCATCACTGTAGCTAGTAACGAGGACAGGCTTAAAATCTCGGTTAAGTTCGATTTTGGGCAGAATCGGAATATTGACCTCGGAGTTACGTGACCTTGAGCGACAAAAAAAATTGCCCATAGACTTAACATAGGGAAAATGTTGTGACCACTATAGCGACTTGAATTTTTTTCAGATCAGCTTCAAACTTGCAGGTAACGAGGACAGACATAAAATCACGGTTAAGTTCGATTTTGGGCCGAATCGGATTATTTGCCTTGGAGTTACCTGCCCTTGAGCATGAAAAAATACGTTGTGACCACGATAACAACTTTATTTTTATTCAGATCAGCTTCAAACTTGCAGGTAACGAGGACAGGCATAAAATCCCGGTTAAGTTCGATTTTGGGCCGAATCGGAATATTGACCTCGGAGTTACGTGACCTTGAGCGACAAAAAATTTGCCCATAGTCTTAACATAGGGAAAATGTTGTGACTACGATAGCGACTTGAATTTTTTTCAGATCAGCTTCAAACTTGCAGGTAACGAGGACAGACATAAAATCTCGGTTAAGTTCGATTTTGGGCCGAATCGGATTATTTGGCTTGGAGTTACCTGCCCTTGAACATAAAAAAAATACGTTGTGACTACGATAGCAACTTTATTTTTATTCAGATCAGCTTCAAACTTGCAGGTAACGTGGACACGCATAAAATCTCAGTTAAGTTCGAATTGGAATATTGACCTCGGAGTTACATGACCTTGAGCGACAAAAAATTTGCCCATAGACTTTAGATAGGGAAAATGTTGTGACTACGATAGCGACTTGAATTTTTTTTTCAGATCAGCTTCAAACTTGCAGGTTACGAGGACAGACATAAAATCTCGGTTAAGTTCGATTTTGGGCCGAATCGGATTATTTGCCTTGGAGTTACCTGTCCTTGAGCATAAAAAATACGTTGTGACCACGATAGCAACTTTATTTTTATTCATATCAGTTTCAAACTTGCAGGTAACGAGGACAGGCATAAAATCTCGGTTAAGTTCGATTTTGGGCCGAATCGGAATATTGACCTCGGAGTTACGTGACCTTGAGAGACAAAAAAATTTGCCCATAGACTTAACGTAGGGAAAATGTTGTGACAGAAATAGCGACTTGAATTTTTAGCTCACCTGAGCCAAAGGCTCCAGTGAGCCGATAGTATACCAAGGCTCCGGAGTCCGTCGTCTGTCGTCCTTCCATCCGTCGTCCACACTTTCAAAGAAGCATATCTCAGAAGGCAGTCGACCAATCTTGTTTAAATTTTATGTGTAGCACCATTGGGCAAGGGGAAAGGCTGCATTAGGTTTTGGAGCTAGTCTGGTTCATTTGTTCCTTCATTCTTCTTTCTCTCCATATAGAGATAATAGACCAATGTTAAATTTTTAATCAAAGATTTCTCAGGAACTATAAAAGCTAGAAGCATCAAATTTGGTATTCAATAGAATAATGATGACTTATTTTGTGTAAGAGACATTGGGCTTTCTCAGCTTATTTGTTCATCTGTTCTTTCATTCTTCTTTCTCTCCATTTTGACCAATGTTAAATTTTCGTCAAAGATTTCTCAGGAACTATAGAAGCTAGAAGTCTCAAACTTGGAATGCAATGCAATAATCATGACTTATATCCTGTAAGGGTCAATGGGCTGGATTCTATTAGCAGATTTAGTAGTCAAGTCTGTGAATTGTTAAAACTTAAGTTCCTCAGGTGAGCGGTTTAGGCTCATTGAGCCTCTTGTTCTTATTTCTGCTCAAAAATATAGATTCTTGGTACTCGTTAGAACCGCCTCGATGAGGCGGTTCTAACGAGTAGCCACAATCTATATTTTGAGCAGAAATAAGAAAAATATCACAATTTTTTATCTTCAAATTTTCATTTTTTTTTTTCGGCGATAAATGTTACAATGTATTGGTATAGGCGTATTTTCGTGATGCATTTGAGAACCTTTGGCCTGACATCAAGCTTCACGGGTATGTGATAGATACCTCTTATAGTCGATGATCTAGAGGTGTTCATTCTCGGACAAAGGCCTTTTGGTCTGCGCCCCTGTTTACCCTTATTCTGCAGATTAAAACAGCCCCTATCCTCGCAAACAGTAAAACCAGATCCGATGGCTTCTGAAAAAGGTCTACACTCATGGTTTGCCACGCAGTTTGTGAATTAATTAAGAAATGAAAATTATTTTTCTGCAGGTCATGGAAGTATGAACGCAGTGAGTCGCGTGCAAAGTAAATGAACCCCGAAGGGGCTCATGTAAACATTGCTAGCGACCTTCTTTCATAAAAAGCAGAAAAAATTAAGAATATTTTTTATATTTACATTATTTTTCCCTCATTACTGGGCGATAAAAAAAGCTTGTAGGGCAAACTTTTAAAGCTGAAAAACACTAAGACGCTGTTTTTCTATAAAGAGGGGAGCAGCGTTGACGTCATCAACGCCCGTAAAGAACAATGGTTTAGAATGACGTCACTTAAAATTGTTTTCTATAGGTTTACATTAGACTTTATACTGGAAATGTAAATATATACCAATATGTATACTCAACAGCAAAAATTACGCAACACTTGAATGCATTAATTTGTTTTAACCGCGGTCGAAAATAAAAAAAGAAACGATCAGGAACTGATACAATCTTCCCACTATACAGCAAGGGAAAGAAGTCGAAACACGGATTGACGACTGTCAATAAAAAGGACAACAGGTAAACCGAGTCAGCAACTCTTTCTCAAACAGGTGGGGATTTAGAATATCCATACCTAACTAGAAAAAGGAGCAATATATATAATGGGGGAAAGAATCAGAATCATCAACGTGACAAACATTAAACTGGGAGGACAAACGTACATGTGTAACTAACAATAAACAAACAAAAAGGCGGGGGTATCAGATTTAGATATATTATATGATTAGGGAAAGAATCAGAACCATCTACACAAAACATGAAAGAACCATAGCAAAAGCACCCACTTGGAACGGTCAGTATAATTACTGGTGGGTTAAAGTCAAATTTACTGGATCCCAACCCTCACTCTTTCACTGTGGTTCAACAAAGTATTTGTTTGGTCCGCGTGAAGGTTTTCCAGCTCATCAGTGAATCAACTCGGTAACAAAGAAATCACAATTAATGCCAAGTTGACACAATATTAAGTTAGACTATTTCATAATACATGTACATTGCACAAAAATAAGGTTACTATGCCACATTGATTATCAAGATCAGCACGCGCTATCCTGTGTAATAGTGCTTAATCAGATATAGGCCTAGCTACCTTGTTTTTCAAAAGTCGCAAAAATCAGTAGCGAGTATGGGCTCCACAACAGTCACACACTCAACCCATCTCTGGCACATGGAAGCAATAAGTGCTTGGATACGACGCTGTGGAATTGTTTTTTCGTGAATTTAAAGGGTAAAACTGGAGATAATTACCGGTCCTGTTGAGCAGTGGTTACCCTCCGTACAATCTCTGCTGATATCAGTGTTCGAGCCAAACACACATGTGATGCATTACGAAGACACGCCTATACCAAAACATTGTAACCTTTATCGCCGAAAAAATGAAAATTTTGAGATGAAAAATTGTGATATCTTTCTTATTTCAGCTCCAAATATAGATTGTAGGTACTCGTTAGAACCGCCTCGACATCGTGATTTTACTCCGATTATCCGCGCCGAAAACAGAAATGTGAAACTTCTCGAGTCTGCGAATGAATTATTTGATACTGTAATACGATGGCTTTCGATGTGTTTAAAAATAGAAGTGAAGGCAATGATCAGGAATCGATTCAGTTTACCAACAGCTCCCATCAGAGACACCGAAGGGAAAGGGACACAAACTTGAACTGACTAAACCCTAATGGAAACACCAATAGAGGAACGGCCCTCGCCAATCGGGGCTTGAAAAAATAGATGGGCTGCATGATGCTTCCACGCAGAGCTGAAACCGCATCACGAAAACACGCCTATATCATTTTGACACCCTCGAACCCCACGTTTATATAGTAAAACTGGGGTTTGCAGGGGTAAAACGTATTTTTCTTATTTCTGCTCTAAAATATAGATTGTGGGTACTCACAGTCTATACCCACAGTCTATATTTTGAGCAGAAATAAGAAAAATATCACAATTTTTCGTCTTAAAATTTTCATTTTTTCGGCGATAAAGGTGGTAATGTATTTGTAAAGGCGTGTTTGCGTAATGGATCGCACAAGAGTACTGGCAGATCACTAATTGATCTAAGTCTGTCCAGGAAAAGCGGCGCGAGTCGGACCGTCCATGCTTATAAACCCTATTGGTTTCATTGGGCGACTGGGCTTAAGATGTCAGTTCATCTCAGTGTCGGGTAAAAGTCCCACAAAATTGGAAGCAACGTCTCCAAAATGACCTATACAGTGTTGACGAGAACGTTAAACCTCAAATCAAACAAACATTCAAAACCAATAGCGCTGAAATCATTACAATGACATACCCGTGAGACATAGTGCATTGTCCAACATCTCCAAAAGGTTTATTTTTTTATGATGAGAATCCGTGATATTTACTGCTGCAAACATAGGTTGTGGGTGATAGTGAGAATCGCCTCATCTAACGAGCACCCACAACCTATGTCTTGGAGCAGAAATAAGAAAGATAATTAATATCCCAGTAAACCCCAGTTTTCATTATATATAAAGTGGGCTTTCGGTGGACATGTTCACGTGATGTGGCTTCTTTCTTAATTCTAGAATGAGTATCATTTACATGTAGATCGACATTTTAGATATTTTTTATTTCTAGTTTATAAATAGATTGTTGGTACTCGTTATTAAACGCCTCAATGAATCAGTTCTAACGCGTGACACAATTTATTTTTTTTTTCAACAGAACTAAGGAAATAAATGAATACCCCCGTAAACCCCTTTTTGTATAGTACACTGACTTGTTTACCCGATGTTCATGCAGTTTCTAGTCTGACATTGTTTGTGTACAGACTGACTTCCCTTGCAGAGACCATTGCGCTTGACGGCGCCAAAATGACGTATTTCCTGCACTTCCGTGTTCAGTGCTTAGCTAGCAAAATGATTTTCTGTCACTGCGCAAATAAAAGTTATTTGTAGACTCTCCTTTTGTCAATAGCATAACTTGTGCTGAACATGCATTCTAGTAAGGCTGTCAATATCTTATTGCGTCTGATTTTCTGACAAATGTTAATTTAATAGCATGGATATTCCAGCATTAACCCTTAACTTGCTGAATATTCATTTAAGCCACACCCATTTCTGTCTACCAACCAATCAAATTACTTGATGCCAAACAGTGTAGATCCTGATCAGACGGCTTCTTCAGAAGCCATCTGATCTGGATCTACACTGTTTGCAAAGATAGGGGTTGTCGTGAACAGCAAGATAAGGGTAAGCTGGATACCCGCGGGACCAGCAAAGATCAAGATTTAGTGTCCGGACGTATAGATTTTGGGTACATGTTAGAAACGTCTCATTAAGTACCCACAAACTTTGTGGGCAAAAATACTAGACATTACGAAAACACGTCTATACAAGGGTATACATTATTTTTCTTGTGTTCAAAACATAAATTGTTGGTACTCGTTAGAACCGCCTCAGTGAGGCGGTTCTAACGAGTACCCACACTCAATGCTTGGGCAAGAGATAGAAAAATTAACAAAACGTTTAAAGATGCTCGTTTAAGAGATATGAAAGATGCCATTTATTGGACACGGATGTATTAGCTTCAAGACTCCAAAGTGTCATATCAAAATAACCTATTTTGATAAACAAGAAGGCACAGAAGGCCCTGAATCGCTCATCTGAGAATCGGTGTCTCTAGTACATTCTTGGCCCAGGTGCTATAATGTGAACAAACTTGGTAGCGGTCCACTAGATGAAGCTTCATACCAAATATCAAAGACCTGGGCTCAGAAAAGAAGATTTTTAAAGGCCTTCCCTATATAAGCCTGTGTAAAACCAGTGGGCCCTGGCTCGGGGACATTTTTGGCGCCATGGCTATAATTTGAACAACCTCAGTAGAGGTCCACTAGATGAAGCTTCACGCCAAATATCAAAGACCTGGGCCTTCTGGTTTCAGATACGAAGATTTTAAAGGTTATTCCTATATAAGCCAATGTAAAACTAGTGGGTCCCGGCGCGGGACATTTTTGGTCCCAAAGCTAAAATTTGAACAATCTTGGTAGAGGTCCACTAGGTGCAGCTTCATACCAAATTTCAAAGACCTGGACCTTCTGGTTTCAGACAAGAAGATTTTTAAAGGCTTTCCCTATATAAGCCCATGTAAAATTAGTGGGCTCTGGCGTTGGGGCATTTTTGGCGCCAGGGCTATAATTTGAACAACCTCAGGAGAGGTCCACTAGATGAAGCTTCACGCCAAACACCAATCTGTTTTCAGACAAGAAGATTTTTAAAGGTTTTTTTCCTATAAAAGCCTTTGTAAAACTAGTGGGTCCTGGCGCAGGGACATTTTTGGCCCCAAGGCTATTATTTGAACAAACTTGGTAGAGGTCTACTAGATGAAGCTTCATGCCAAATATCAAAGACCTGGGCCTTCTGGTTTCAGACAAGAAGATTTTTAAAGGTTTTCCCTATATACGCCTCTGTAAAACCAATGGGCCACGGCGCGGGGGCATTTTTGGCCCCATACTATATTTTGAACAATCTTGGTAGAGGTCCACTAGATGAAGCTTCATGCCAAATATCAAAGACCGGGGCCTTCTGGTTTCAGACAAGAAGATTTTTAAAGGTTTTCCCTATATACGCCTCTGTAAAACCAATGGGCCACGGCGCGAGGGCATTTTTGGCCCCATACTATATTTTGAACAATCTTGGTAGAGGTCCACTAGATGAAGCTTCATGCCAAATATCAAAGACCGGGGCCTTCTGGTTTCAGACAAGAAGATTTTAAAGGTTTTCCCTGTATACGCCTATGTGAAACCAGTAGGCCCCGGTGCGGGGGCATTTTTGGCCACAGGACTATATTATGAATAATCTTGGAAGAGGTCCACTAAATGAAGCTTCATACCAAATATCAAAGACCTGGGCCTTTTAGTTTTAGACGAGAAGATTTTAAAAGGTTTTCTCTATATACGCCTATGTGAAACAAGTGGGCCCCGGCGCGGGGGCATTTATGGCCCCAGGACTATATTTTGAACAATCTTGGTAGAGGACCACTAGATGAGGCTTCATACCAAATATCAAAGACCTGGGCTTTCTGGTTTCAGACCAGAATTTTTTTAAAGGTTTTCAACCATATAAATCTATGTAAAACTGGTAGGCCCTTGCGCGGGGGCATTTTTGCCCAAGGGCTTTAATTTGAACAATCTTGGTAGAGGTCAACTTGATGAAGCTACACACCAAATATCGAAGACCTGGGCCTTGCGGTTTCAGAGGAGATTTTTTTTTTTAATTTTCATTAAAAAATCTATTTTTGGCTCCTTGTGACCTTGATGTACAACAGACCGGAACCATTTGAACAACTTTGAAAGGGAACCACCTAAGGACCATTCCTGTGAAGTTTGGTCAAAATCAGATCAGTGGTTAAGGAGGTGATGTCGTTTGAAGAAAAAGTTTACGGACGCACGCACGTACGCACGGACGACGGACGAAAAGTGATCACAAAATCTCACCTTGTCACTACCATTCCCGAACAGCAAATGTACTGATCAGCCTACGCAGCCGCGCTGTCTAATCAACACCTTAGTTTTTGCCCTTTGGACAGTACAAAATCTCTGGTTTCTATATTTCTTGCTAGTCTGCGCAATCACGAAAACACACCTATATAATTCTCGTACCTTGAACCCCACTTTTATGTAGTAAAATATGTAGTAAAAATGGGTTCTAAAGGGGTATACCTTATTTTTCTTTTTTCCGCTCTAAAATTTAGATTGTGGGTACTCGTTAGAACCGCCAAGATTGTGGGTGCTCGTTATAACCGCCTCATCGAAGATTCGTACAGATCAGTCTGTAAATCCATTCAGTACGGCATTATTTTCCCCTACAACGCTTTCCAACTTTACATGTACCTGAACATACAGATTTGCGTCGTTAATACCGAGTAGAGGGGGGATGGATGAGCCGAGGACGTCGTGTATCTCACGTAACTGGGGCGTCCAAGTGACATTGTTCTACAGTTGGGCGAGCCCTGCTAGCCTTGTAGAAAGTTTGGGTAGAGGGTGAATACGCTTGGTAGTAATACTCTTCTGTTTCTTCTCTTTCCATTACGATAACACACCCGGGCAGCATCGTGCATTTTTAACATCTCACAAAATTGGCTTCGTTTCTGATGAAAATCCGTGTTATTTTTCCTATTTATACTGAAAACATAGGTTGTGGGTTCTCGTTAGAACCGACTCATTGAGGCGCTTCTTACGAGTACCCATAACCTATGTCTTGGAGCAGAAATAAGATAAATAATGTATACCCCCTCAAACTCCAGTTTTCTCTCTATAAAGTGGGGTTTATGGGGGTTTTCATTACACGGACGTGTTACCGTGATGCATTCATTTTCAATTTACTCCCGTCTCTCTCTTTCATCTGCTCTACTATATCTTTCATCTACTTTACGATCTCTTTCGTCTCTTGTCTCTCTTTCCTGTTGGTAGGCATAAAATGAATCCCGAATAAAACCATTAATGCTGCGTATGTTTTATGATTCCAGTATAAATGCGTTTTACGATGGCTCTAATTTAGTTCCAGTGTCGGATATGACAAGCAGTGCTTTAATTATGACCGCCTAACCTATTATGTTCCGGAAGCCCCAAAACGGGTACCCGAGCAAACAGTGCAGGCCCAGATCAGACGCCGCAGAACGCGGCGTCTGATAAGGGCCTACACTTTTTGCTAAAAGTTCAGTCATTTTCCAAATAAATTTTGAAGAAAAAAAAACAACAAAAAAACTGGCACCCCTTAATTTTGGATAGGACTCCTCCTATGTATAAGGAGGAAGAGTCCATTTGGTACAAAAAGGGTTAAGGAATCAGCCCTTTGCCATGTCGTCAGCAACGAGGAACTCGTCAAGCACCTATCTCTGTCTAGCAACTCTCTCTGCACCTTGGATTCATTCAGCTTGCATCCTTCTTAAGTTAAAAAGCTTCCCATCAAAACAATACCTAATGGGTAAACCATTGTCACCATTTTGGAATGAATCTACGAGCATGGCAGCGAACATCAGTCTGATTTGCGTTGGTGTAGATAAACAGCCTTGTTTTACTCGATTATGCACAGTGAATGAATCAGAAAACTCACCTTCACTTTTGGTGAACATACCATCGTGGAACTGTCCCATCATTGCTATGAATTTAGTCGGACAGCCCCTCTTCTTTCTTTCGTCTCTTCTAAAAGAAAGTCCAGCCAACAACAACTTTTAATTGCCCTTACTCTGCAAGCCGAGTCTCCCTTAGAGCCGCAATCTCTCTACCAACTAGCTTTGCTCTGTCTGAGTCAGCACTGTCCATCAAGCTACG
The DNA here is from genome assembly GCA_963580285.1 of Lucinisca nassula. Classification (NCBI taxonomy): domain Eukaryota; kingdom Metazoa; phylum Mollusca; class Bivalvia; order Lucinida; family Lucinidae; genus Lucinisca; species Lucinisca nassula. Next base: position 108,378,085 of record OY757017.1, on the reverse strand, counting down.
CATTCCATGCGCCGATTGTCAAATGTATCACCTTTATTTTCTTTTTTTTATGCTCAACCGCAAAATGGAATCTCCGCTGATCGCGGTTAATCAACCAGGGATTTTGAAGCAGTCAATTGTTTAGGGCACCGTTTCTAGCCCGTTATCATTGTAAAGTGCGTTCCTAAAAAGGTCTGCTCAGTCACTGGGTTCGGCTGACAAATTCTCCATACTGTTCCGTGCTTGACATTACGAAAACACGCCTATACAAATACATTGCCTTTTTTGGCAAAAAATAAAAATATAAAAAAATAGAAATTTTAAGATGAAACATTGTGATATTTTTCTTATTTCTGCTCAAAACATAGATTGCGGGGACTCGATAGAACCGCCTCGACGAGGCGGTTCTATCGAGTACCCACAATCTATGTTTTTGAGCAGAAATAAGAAAAATGACGTATACCCCCTTAAACCCCAGTTTTTCTATATAAAAGTGGGGTATGAGGGGGTCAAAGTTATATAGGCGTGTTTTCGTGATGGAAAACCGGCCATATAGAAGAACCAAGCCGCCTGTGTGAAGTTCGCCACATCAGCTTCCATTGCTTCTACATCTGCTGCTTCGCCGCTCGCCAGTCTCAGCAAGCACACATATGCAAACAACACAAAAAGCCCTCAGGTCTTTTTGTGTTGTTTGCATATGTGTGTTTCACAAAAAGCCCTGTTTGTATATGTGTGCTTGACACAAAAAACCCTCAGGGCTTTTTGTGTTGTTTTGCATATGTGTTTTTGAAACACATATATGCAAACAACACAAAAAGCATATGTGTGCTTGCTGAGACTGTGTGACATACGCTGTACATTGGATTAAAGTGAGGGAGAGGTTCGCAAAATTTACTTCACTCACTCACTCATTACTCGCTCATTCTGACCTAGATGGGTCCAGAGGCAAGACAGTGGCAAGACATCTGGAGCTAAGCTCGGATGCATCGGATGACCATGACTTCTTTAAACAATATTTATTCGGTAAAGTATGAACACGTGCAAATAACATGCACAAAATCTAGGACGGGGTTTGTTTACAAGCCATAGACTTATGTGAATCATCTCCCGACTTCTTCTGTGCATTCTTATGCTATCCATGGTCCACGAAAAAATCGCCGTTTTGGCCGTTGAATCAGAAATAAAAATATTGCCCAAGCTGCTGAAACAGACTGAGAAAACAGAAATAAGTTATTGGTTTAGACTCTTATTCTAGACGGGTTTTTATTTATTTGGACCCCATTTTGATTTATATCAGTCTTTGAATCGACTGCCTATTTGAAATTCGCAAAATTGCAGTATGTTTCCTCTGGCTTTCTTTGCCGGATCATTACAGGGTCACTGATGAGGCTTTATTAGCCGAAACTACGTAGTATGACCCATCTTCTTTCTTATGAATGTTTTCATTGCTCTTAAAGGAACTTATTTTTGATTTTTATTTAAATAACTGGAACGGTCAAGTCCGGATATATAGGGTTTTGTTTGGAGTTGTCTTCTCCTAGATGGGCCTGTTTCACTAAACTTCGTAACTTTACGAAATTCGTAGACTTAAGAACTCGACTTACGAAATTCTTAAGAAAATCACGGGTGCGTTTCACTAACGTCTTCGTAAGTTAAATGACTTAAGAATTTCGTAGCTAAGAATTCGTAGCTACTCTCTAATGCTGAAGATAAATATTTTACGCACCGAGGTTGAGATTGCGGGAATTTATTGTAATAAAAACACGTTTTAGACATGAGGAATCACATGTTTTGTTGGTTTAGATTTACTTTGACCTATTGCGAGGAGCAAAAAACGAAACATTTTGAATGGGGAAAAAGAAAAATCTAGTAAACCTGTTTGCATCAAAGTTGTTTCATTCCATCGGCGCTGTGAAGAAGTCATAGAGGGAACGGACAGGCCCAAGTTAAATGATGAAAGCTGGCAAATCTCTGTCATACCTGCACACTGTGTTGTCATTATTTATGTGTTACGTAGTTATTGATGACGTCATCAATTTAAATACGCAGGGAAGCTTACTCCGACTCATGTCTTATGGTCGGGTAAAATCTAGGCATAGGCCTAGCTGTATCAGTAGCCGATTCATCTAAGTTGCTTGTTTGAATTGACGTTTAACGTCCCCGTCAACACTATTTAGGTCAATTTAGAGACGTTGCTTCCAATTTTGTGGGACTTTACCCAATGAAACCAATACTCAGAGTAGGGTTTTATAAATATGCATGGACTGTCCGACTCGCATTACTTTGCGGTTTACCAGTCGCCTACTCTGACCTGTGCGGTCGGTTTCAGCTCTGTGCGGAAGCACCATGCAGTCAAATCTATTTCTCATAGCCCGACAAAGTTGAAAACCATAGTTCTTCGCCAAACTTTCGGAATATTTCGAATATCTAGCACCGACCGAAGAGTCAGTACTGTTTATTGGTACTTAAATCTTCAACACAATCTTATTTTTTTTCCTATCTTCTCGCCTCATAACCATACATAGCCTATCTCTTATGGTCATTTAATAAGCATATCAGGACGTCTCTTTTTCAATTACGGCTTTTTTCCCCTTTTCACTGGTAAATCTGTAGACCTAGACATGTACCTTACATTGGACCCCCCGCCCCCTGGTTTATGGTTCCTGGTTGGGCTCCCGCCCATCGTGGCTTGGAGAAATAGATTAGGCTGCATGATGCTTCCATGCAGAGCTGAACCTACTGGTAAACTGCTTCAAGAATCTAAGCCTGCTAAAGTGGTGCGTATCGGACCGTCCTATTGGTTTCATTGCGGGCGGCGGCATGGATTGTCATTTCATCTCAATATCGGATAAAAATCCCACAAAGTTGGAAGCAACGTCACCAAAATGACCTATGTAGTGTTGACAGAGACGTTAAACCTTACATCAAACAATTGGTTTCCTGGTGGTTGACATGGGCTATGATGGTGCTAGTTAGCTTACAAGGCCCGATCGTCCTAATGCATTTGGAGCATAGTGGGCCATGTGTCTAAGTTCTGTGCTTGCAACAGGTGCGGAATGTTTTTTTTTATTTATTTATCATTATCAAATCTCAGTTCCATAACACACACGGTTTCGAATAAAGTGTACCTTATTTCATTGTCTTATTACAAACACCAACTGTTCTGGACGCTTCCTACTGATATGAATTTTTAAAGTTTTAAAACATTTGTTTTAAATCATTTAAGAAAGAGTGGCATGCGTGCGTGCGTGTTTTTATTTATTTATTACTATTTTTGGAGGGTGTGTGTGTGTGGGGGGGGGGGGGGGGGTGAGGAGGAGGGGGTTTATTAAAGGAGCCTTTGGATTTTTTCGTCATTCTCATCAAAATAGTGCCTTGGTATTTACGAGATACTGGATACTGGTCCTAGAGAATTCATTGCCCATTTCTCTTCTAGATAGTCTGCATTACTGGTTCTATGTAGTTGTTAACAGAAATGGGGAGACCGGGGCTGGTTGGTCCGCGGGGCAAATTGGTCGAAGGCCAATTACTTTGAACTAAGAAAAGCTCTGTAGACTTTCAGCTTTGTGTCAAGCCGTATTCCACTTCGATTCCAAACACTTTCACGTAGTCGGCCATATGCTGCACTAGCTTTCAGTTATATTTGCAATCCTGGCATTGACTTCACTATCAATGTGCACGACTCTTGAAGGTCCCCGCCCATCGGGGCTTGAAGAAATAGATGGGCTGCATGATGCTTCCATGCAGAGCTGAAACCGACCCGCACACGAGTAGGTCTACTGGTAAACCGCTTAGAGGATCTAAGCCTGCCAAGGCAAAGCAGTGCGAGTTGGACTGTCCATGCTTATAAACCCTATTGTTTCCATTGGGTGGCAGGGCTTGAGATGTCATTTTATCTCAGTGTCGGGTAGAAGTCCCCCGAAATTGGAAGTAACGTCTCCAGAATGACCTTTACATTTTTGCCGGGATTGTTGAACCTCAAATCAAACAAAACACGATCTTGACAAAGTGCTTCCAAGGTAGGTGAACTTGTCTACCACTTGCAATCTTTGACCTTTTCACTGTAATGGTGGGCTCCTTATAAGGTTTGCCAAGTTCTGGTTAATAAACCACCTCGGATATTTTAATACTGATCGTGAATTCATAACTGTCAGATACGCCATCTATACTTTTTTGCATCCTCTCTTCTGCTGGAGCACCCTTTGTCATGTCGTCAGGAAAGGGGAACTCATCTTCTGGATCTGACTTGCAACCTTCTTAGGTTGATAAAGCTTCCAATCAAAGCTATACCAAACAGGTATACCATTGTCACCATCCCGGAAAGCATTTGTGATAATGAAAGCGAACATTATGCTGAGCAGCTTGACTCCATTGTCACAGGAAATGGATCAGAAAACTCATCATCATTTTTATGCGGTGCCGTTTTACTATTTAACCCATATTTATAGATATCCATAATTCGATTTATGGATATCCATAATTCGAATTAAGGATATCCTTAAATCGAATAATGGATATCTATAATTCGATTTATGGACATCCATAATTCAGATTGGTTTATAGATACCCATAATTCGATTTATGGTTATCTATAATTCGAATTATGGATATCCATAAATCGAATAATGGATAGCCATAATTCAATATAATTGATATCCATAATTCAGATCGATTTATAGATATCCATAATTCGAATTGTAATTCGAATTATAATTCGAATTATGGATATACAAATTTAATCGAATTATGGATATCCATTAATAATTATTGATATCCATAAATAATTATGGATATCCATATTTCGGATTGTGGATAACCATAAATAATTATGGATATCTATAAATAGGGAATAAATAGTAAAAGGCCGTCACATACGTTTTGGAAACCGTGCAAGCATGCCATCGCGAAACGGCCTCCAGTTGCTATACTGATCTTGGTCGGACAACCAAACTTCGCCATAATTTTCCAAAGACCCTCACGACGATTGCCACACAACTGAGGATTCCCTTACCGTTTGAATATGTGGATAATTGACGCGTCCTTGAATTCTTTAGGGACTTGGAGAAATAGATTGTGCTTCCATTCAGAGATGAAACTGACCGTCCATGAATACTGGTAAACTGCTTAGAAGGACTAAGACTGCCCAGGCAAAGACCATCAAATGTATATAAGCCTTTTGGTCCCATTAGGCGGCAGGGCTTGAGAAGTCATTTCATCTCAATGTCGGTTTAAAGTCCCATAAAACTGGAAGCAACGTCTCCAAAATGACCTAAAAAGTGTTGACGGGGACATTAAACCACAATTCAACAAACCAACCAATCAACTTCACTGTCGCATCGTTTGTCTTGCGATTAGCGCAAAAAGACGCGACCATTGTCAGTTAATTATTCGATTATTAATTGTGTTGGGTTTAACAACATGTCAACCCATGTGGGTAGTTTTGTCTCGTCTCCCAGAGAAAGGGAGAAAAAAATATAGAAGACATCGTAGGTTAAAGTAAAGGACAGAGGAGAAAGAGGAAAATGAATGGAAGTGTAGAAACAGAAGGAATAAGAGCACTCCCCTCTGCCCTTTCCTGCTGCAAGGATAGCAGGTCTTACCCAATTGTCAGCCAATACCAGTTGGACGCCACAGTTACGCAAGACATACGTCACCTTTACCTTACGCTCTATTTAATATTGTCAAATTCAAAGACATTAATAACTGCTATCGGATTAGTCTGAACAACGGTTATTTTTTGCCACACAAAACTGCGCATGCGCAAAAATACGGAATCGTTGGGTAGCATTTCCTTAGCGACCGGTGGCGTCCTAAGCTCATCTATTGGTATGAGTTCCCCTGTTCATAATGAACAACTAGTCCGACTGTCAAGTAAATATGTTCAGTAATGACAGAGATATTACTAAATGTCCAAGTTTTTGCACGACGACGACCACGCCAGAGCTATGACAATACCTCGTCGTTTTCTTCGAAAACAGCCGAGCTAAAAATGATTAATACAATTTTCGGACCAACTATTTCCGGTCTCCTCTATGTCCAGAGCAGATGAAGCCCTCAAAGCCCTGGCAATATATATATATGGCTTTGCCTCCCAGTCAGCAATGAATAACGGGCCAACGGCGGGCCGAGCTCAGTCGGATGCGCGTTTGACTGGTGATCGGGAGGACGCAGGTTCGATACCTGCCGGAGTCGGCAACATTCTTTCGTGGAGATTGATCATGAAATCTTTTCTACGGTCATTCTCTCCATTCCGCTGATTCAAGAAGGGCGGTTGTAAGTTTCTGGTGAAAGAATGTCCACTGTACTGGATAGCATGCTTACGTACAAGCCTGCCCAGGAAAAGTGTGGATAGGTCAACTGACCGGCTCATAAATGACATAAAATAGTGTTGGCTGGGCCGTTAAACTCCAATAAGCTACAAACAAACAAACGGTGGGCCGATAGCGATGCGACGTTGCAACGTCGTATCGCTGTCGGTCCGACGTTGGTCCGTTGTTGAGTGCTGACTGGGCTGTTCCAGCTATGTTAAGTGAGAAGGGTGAGTGGGAGAGGGAGGCAGAGAGGTAGTGAGAGGGAGAAATACAGGGAGACAGGGGAGAGCGGGAGGAGATCGGGGAGAGAAGGAGAGTGTGAGAGTTTTGTTTGTTTGATTTGAGGTTTAACGTCCCCGTCAACACTGTATAGGTCATTTTGGAAACGTTACTTCCAATTTTGTGGGACTTTTACCCGACATTGAGATGAAATGAAATCTCAAGCCCTGCCGTCCAATGAAACCAATAGGGTTTATAAGCATGGACGGGCCGACTCGCACCGCTTTGCCTGGGCAGGCTCAGATCCTCTAAGCGGTTTACCAGTACTCGTGTGCGGGTTAGTCACAACTCTGTGTGGATAGCCCCTGCCCATCGGGGCTTGAAGAAATAGATGGGCTGAAATAGATGGGCTGCATGATGCTTCCACGCGGAGCTGAAACCGACCCGCACACGAGTACTGGTAAACCGCTTAGACGATCTAAGCCTGCCCAGGCAATGCGGTGTGAGTCGGCCCGTCCATGCTAATGAATCCTATTGGTTTCATTGGGCGGCAGGGCTTGAGATGTCATTTCATCTCAATGTCGGATAAAAGTCCCACAAAATTGGAAGCAGCATCTCCAAAATGACCTTTACAGTGTTGACGGGGACGCTAAACTTCAAATCAAACAAACGAACAAAAGCTCTGCGTGGAAACATCATGCAGCCCATCTATGTCTTCAAGCCCCGATGGGCGGGGGCCGTGAGTGTGAGAGTACGGGGGCCGTGAGTGTGAAGTAGGGGAAAGTTAGAGAGAGAGAGAGAGAGAGAGAGAGAGAGAGAGAGAGAGAGAGAGAGAGAGAGAGAGAGAGAGAGAGAGAGAGAGAGGGGGGGCTGACTGATACTTTGTACCCTAAGGCACACGGGGGCTACCTCTATAGAAAGAACTCCGTGTTTTACCCTGAGTATTCAGCAATACAATATGACGTCATGATGACGTATCTGACGATTTCTATTCTCCTCGCGCACAAATGTCAACAAAACTTATGGCGAAGTAAAAAAAAGAGCATTCATGACGACTGACACAGGCAAACACCATTTAATGAGTTGCAAGAGTCTTCAACAGGTGCTTTATGCTTCTGTCTCATCCTCTACCGGCCCCGATAGCTCAGTTGGTAGAGTGTCCGCTCCGGGGAACGGGAGGTCTCGGGTTCGATCCCGGGCCGCGACATACCAAAGTCGTTAAAAATGGTACTAGCTGCTCCTCGCTTGGCATTCAGATTTACGGGGTAGAGCTAGGACTGGTCGATCCAGTGTCAGGATAATGTGACTGGGTGTGGTATCATGTAATGTGTCTGGGACATGATACTTCAGTGAGGCAGCACTATAAACGTGAGCATTGAGCTCCCTGTCGCAACCAGACACCGTCGTGATATGACTGAAAAATTGTTGAAAGCGACGTTAAACCCGAATTCACACACACACTCTGTCTCATCCTGAAGTCTCGAAATGATGTGTTTATCAAAGAAAACAGTAAACTGGGTCACTGACAATGTCGATGCTGCTAAGGATTACTGAAAACCGGTAAGATTTTCTTTATTTCAAGCTTCACCAAGCTTGGAAATTGCGATTTATTGCTCTAATCGGGCTCGAATCGAAACCGCCGCCATGACACTAACGAAATTCTTAAAGTTACGACTGCCTACCCCCTATCGTAAAGTTACGAACAAACTTACGCATAAACTTAAGAATTTGACGTTAGTGAAACGCAAATTTTGAGTTACGAATTCTTAAGATCGAACTTTAAAAAATCTTAGAGTTACGAAGTTTAGTGAAACGGCCGCCAGAGCTTGAGAACTCCATCTACATTGGATATTACTGCACAGATTCAGTTGAGTGTTTGAGTTTAACGTCTTACCAACAGCTGAGGTAATACGGAGATGGGACCTTGGTTCAATTCAAAGACTCACCCGAAAGTCTGAAGAAACTCGCAATCGATCCTGCGACCCTGGTTTACAAGGCGACTAGCATAAGCACTACACCACGGAGGCTTCTACACAGATTCAGTTAACAGATATACTGCTAATGTCCGAATATCCAAGAATGTCTAGCTGATGTCCAAGAATACTGACCAATTAGAATAACTAGTTCGGTTTCGCGGCGGATTGACTAAGGTAAACATTTAATTAAGTTCAATTGCAATTTTGTTGATATTGTCCAACAGAGGAGACTTTACCAGTCACCACTTAGTAAAAATTGTCTTTGAGACACAATGAAGAAAACCAATAAATGATACGTCATTTTGTGTTTGCCGGGTCTTGTCTATCATCCGTTTCGGTTTCAAAACTTTGGGGTTTAGACACACTGATGAAGATTAAATATCAGAAAGGCCTCTGTGTCACTAAATTTGGTATAGTTGCGCATTAATTGCAACCACTGGGTTGGTATCTCTGCTGGTGGATGATTCGTTCGTCCCCGAGGGTATCATCAGCTCAGTATCAGTTCCTTAGTGCTGAGGTTGATACTGCGGTGTTGACGTCAGTACTCAGGTACTGATTTAAATAACTATATTATACCTTTAATTTTTTCAGTATAAATTTCTATTTTTTCTAAAACTAAGACTGACTTGTCAGTTGGGACATGTATCTTAGCGGATTTGGTTGCCACTTTTTGTAATATTATTAATTTTGAAAGTCTCGCTACTTTGGGCATCTCCTTCCTGATGCCCGGGACTTCCGTGGAGTCTGGGCCATGTTTGCTGATGTTGGCTCGATGGAAGACGCCTATAAGTTCCCCGGTAGGCGTCTCTTGCCTGATGCCTCCAGTTGACCTGTCTCATGGGCTACGTCGGTCGGTGTGTGCTCGGAGGGGGATGTGCTGTATTTGCCGGGTCTTGTCCATCATCCGTTTCGGTTTCAAAACTTTGGGGTTTAGACACATGGATGAAGATTAAATATCAGAAAGGCCTCTGTGTCACTAAATTTGGTACAGTTACACATTTATTGCAACCACTGGGTCGGTATCCCTGCTGGTGGATGATTCGTTCGTACCCGAGGGTATCATCAGCTCAGTATCAGTTCCTTAGTGCTGAGGTTGACACTGCGGTGTTGACGTCAGTACTCAGGTACTGATTTAAATAACTATATTATATCTTTAATTTTTTCAGTATAAATTTCTAATTTTTCTGAAACTAAGACTGACTTGTCAGGTGGGACATGTATCTTAGCTGATTTGTTTGCCACTTTTTGTAATATTATTAATTTTGAAAGTCTCGCTACTTTGGGCATCTCCTTCCTGATGCCCGGGACTTCCTTGGAGTGTGGGCCATGTTTGCTGATGTTGGCTCGATGGGGGACGCCTATAAGTTCCCCGGTAGGCGTCTCTTGCCTGATGCCTCCAGTTGACCTGTCTCATGGGCTACGTCGGTCGGTGTGTGCTCGGAGGGGGTGTGCTGTGTTTGCCGGGTCTTGTCCATCATCCGTTTCGGTTTCAAAACTTTGGGGTTTAGACACACGGATGAAGATTAAATATCAGAAAGGCCTCTGTGTCACTAAATTTGGTATAATTATGCATTAATTGCAACCACTGGGTCGGTATCTCTGCTGGTGGATGATTCGTTCGTCCCTGAGGGTATCATCAGCTCAGTATCAGTTCCTTAGTGCTGAGGTTGATACTGCGGTGTTGACGTCAGTACTCAGGTACTGATTAAAATAATTATATTATATCTTTAATTTTTGCAGCATAAATTTCTAATTTTCTAAAACTTGTCAGGTGGGACATGTATCTTAGCGGATTTGGTTGTCACATTTTGTATTATTATTAATTTTGCAAGTCTCGCTACTTTGGGCATCTCCTTCCTGATACCCGGGACTTCCGTGGAGTGTGGGGCCATGTTTGCTGATGTTGGCTCGGTTTGGGACGCCTTTACGTTCCCTGATAGGCGTCTCTAGCCTGATGACTCCAGTTGACCTGTCTCATGGGCTATGTCGGTCTGTCTGTGCTCGGAAGGGGATGTGCTGTGTTTGCCGGGTCTTGTCCATCATCCGTTTCGGTTTCAAAACTTTGGGGTTTAGACACACTGATGAAGATTAAATATCAGAAAGGCCTCTGTGTCACTAAATTTGGTATAGTAACGCATTAATTGCAACCACTGGGTTGGTATCTCTGCTGGTGGATGATTCGTTTGTCCCCGAGGGTATCATCAGTTCAGTATTAGTTCCTTAGTGCTGAGGTTGATACTGCGGTGTTGACGTCAGTACTCGGGTTCTGATTTAAATAACTATATTATATCTTTAATTTTTGCAATAAAAATTTTCTATTTTTTTCTAAAACTAATACTGACTTGTCAGGTGGGACATGTATATTAGCGGATTTGGTTGCCACTTTTTGTAATATTATTAATTTTGAAAGTCTCGCTACTTTGGGCATCTCCTTCCTGATGCCCGGGACTTCCGTGGAGTATGGACCATGTTTGCTGATGTTGGCTCGGTGGGGGACGCCTATACGTTCCCTGATAGGCGTCTCTTGCCTGATGCCTCCAGTTGACCTGTCTCATGGGCTACATCGGTCGGTGTGTGTTCGGAGGGGGATGTGCTGTATTTGCCGGGTCTTGTTCATCATCCGTTTCGGTTTCAAAACTTTGGGGTTTAGACACACTGATGAAGATTAAATATCAGAAAGGCCTCTGTGTAACTAAATTTGGTACAGTTACACATTTATTGCAACCACTGGGTCGGTATCCCTGCTGGTGGATGATTCGTTCTTCCCCGATGCTATCATCAGCTCAGTACCAGTTTTAGGTCATTTTGGAGACGTTGCTTCCAGTTTTATGGGACTTTAAACCGACATTGAGATGAAATGACTTCTCAAGCCCTGCCGCCTAATGGGACCAAAAGGCTTATATGCATTTGATGGTCTTTGCCTGGGCAGTCTTAGTCTTTCTAAGCAGTTTACAAGTATTCATGGACGGTCAGTTTCATCTCTGCATGGAAGCACAATCTATTTCTCCAAGTCCCTCAAGAATTCAAGGACGCGTCAATTATCCACATATTCAAACGGTAAGGGAATCCTCAGTTGTGTGGCAATCGTCGTGAGGGTCTTTGGAAAATTATGGCGAAGTTTGGTTGTCCGACCAAGATCAGTATAGCAACTGGAGGCCGTTTCGCGATGGCATGCTTGCACGGTTTCCAAAACGTATGGGACGGCCTTTTACTATTTATTCCCTATTTATAGATATCCATAATTATTTATGGTTATCCACAATCCGAAATATGGATATCCATAATTATTTATGGATATCAATAATTATTAATGGATATCCATAATTCGATTAAATTTGTATATCCATAATTCGAATTATAATTCGAATTACAATTCGAATTATGGATATCTATAAATCGATCTGAATTATGGATATCAATTAAATTGAATTATGGCTATCCATTATTCGATTTATGGATATCCATAATTCGAATTATAGATAACCATAAATCGAATTATGGGTATCTATAAACCAATCTGAATTATGGATGTCCATAAATCGAATTATAGATATCCATTATTCGATTTAAGGATATCCTTAATTCGAATTATGGATATCTATAAATCGAATTATGGATATCTATAAATATGGGTTAAATAGTAAAACGGCACCGCATAAAAATGATGATGAGTTTTCTGATCCATTTCCTGTGACAATGGAGTCAAGCTGCTCAGCATAATGTTCGCTTTCATTATCACAAATGCTTTCCGGGATGGTGACAATGGTATACCTGTTTGGTATGGCTTTGATTGGAAGCTTTATCAACCTAAGAAGGTTGCAAGTCAGATCCAGAAGATGAGTTCCCCTTTGCTGACGACATGACAAAGGGTGCTCCAGCAGAAGAGAGGATGCAAAAAAGTATAGATGGCGTATCTGACAGTTATGAATTCACGATCAGCATTAAAATATCCGAGGTGGTTTATTAACCAGAACTTGGCAAACCTTATAAGGAGCCCACCATTACAGTGAAAAGGTCAAAGATTGCAAGTGGTAGACAAGTTCACCTACCTTGGAAGCACTTTGTCAAGATCGTGTTTTGTTTGATTTGAGGTTCAACAATCCCGGCAAAAATGTAAAGGTCATTCTGGAGACGTTACTTCCAATTTCGGGGGACTTCTACCCGACACTGAGATAAAATGACATCTCAAGCCCTGCCACCCAATGGAACCAATAGGGTTTATAAGCATGGACAGTCCAACTCGCACTGCTTTGCCTTGGCAGGCTTAGATCCTCTAAGCGGTTTACCAGTAGACCTACTCGTGTGCGGGTCGGTTTCAGCTCTGCATGGAAGCATCATGCAGCCCATCTATTTCTTCAAGCCCCGATGGGCGGGGACCTTCAAGAGTCGTGCACATTGATAGTGAAGTCAATGCCAGGATTGCAAATATAACTGAAAGCTAGTGCAGCATATGGCCGACTACGTGAAAGTGTTTGGAATCGAAGTGGAATACGGCTTGACACAAAGCTGAAAGTCTACAGAGCTTTTCTTAGTTCAAAGTAATTGGCCTTCGACCAATTTGCCCCGCGGACCAACCAGCCCCGGTCTCCCCATTTCTGTTAACAACTACATAGAACCAGTAATGCAGACTATCTAGAAGAGAAATGGGCAATGAATTCTCTAGGACCAGTATCCAGTATCTCGTAAATACCAAGGCACTATTTTGATGAGAATGACGAAAAAATCCAAAGGCTCCTTTAATAAACCCCCTCCTCCTCACCCCCCCCCCCACACACACCCTCCAAAAATAGCAATAAATAAATAAAAACACGCACGCACGCATGCCACTCTTTCTTAAATGATTTAAAACAAATGTTTTAAAACTTTAAAAATTCATATCAGTAGGAAGTGTCCAGAACAGTTGGTGTTTGTAATAAGACAATGAAATAAGGTACACTTTATTCGAAACCGTGTGTGTTATGGAACTGAGATTTGATAATGATAAATAAATAAAAAAAAAACATTCCGCACCTGTTGCAAGCACAGAACTTAGACACATGGCCCACTATGCTCCAAATGCATTAGGACGATCGTGCCTTGTAAGCTAACTAGCACCATCATAGCCCATGTCAACCACCAGGAAACCAATTGTTTGATGTAAGGTTAAACGTCTCTGTCAACACTACATAGGTCATTTTGGTGACGTTGCTTCCAACTTTGTGGGATTTTTATCCGATATTGAGATGAAATGACAATCCATGCCGCCGCCCGCAATGAAACCAATAGGACGGTCCGATACGCACCACTTTAGCAGGCTTAGATTCTTGAAGCAGTTTACCAGTAGGTTCAGCTCTGCATGGAAGCATCATGCAGCCTAATCTATTTCTCCAAGCCACGACGGGCGGGAGCCCAACCAGGAACCATAAACCAGGGGGCGGGGGTCCAATGTAAGGTACATGTCTAGGTCTACAGATTTACCAGTGAAAAGGGGAAAAAAGCCGTAATTGAAAAAGAGACGTCCTGATATGCTTATTAAATGACCATAAGAGATAGGCTATGTATGGTTATGAGGCGAGAAGATAGGAAAAAAAATAAGATTGTGTTGAAGATTTAAGTACCAATAAACAGTACTGACTCTTCGGTCGGTGCTAGATATTCGAAATATTCCGAAAGTTTGGCGAAGAACTATGGTTTTCAACTTTGTCGGGCTATGAGAAATAGATTTGACTGCATGGTGCTTCCGCACAGAGCTGAAACCGACCGCACAGGTCAGAGTAGGCGACTGGTAAACCGCAAAGTAATGCGAGTCGGACAGTCCATGCATATTTATTAAACCCTACTCTGAGTATTGGTTTCATTGGGTAAAGTCCCACAAAATTGGAAGCAACGTCTCTAAATTGACCTAAATAGTGTTGACGGGGACGTTAAACGTCAATTCAAACAAGCAACTTAGATGAATCGGCTACTGATACAGCTAGGCCTATGCCTAGATTTTACCCGACCATAAGACATGAGTCGGAGTAAGCTCCCCTGCGTATTTAAATTGATGACGCCATCGATAACTACGTAACACATAAATAATGACAACACAGTGTGCAGGTATGACAGAGATTTGCCAGCTTTCATCATTTAACTTGGGCCTGTCCGTTCCCTCTATGACTTCTTCACAGCGCCGATGGAATGAAACAACTTTGATGCAAACAGGTTTACTAGATTTTTCTTTTTCCCCATTCAAAATGTTTCGTTTTTTGCTCCTCGCAATAGGTCAAAGTAAATCTAAACCAACAAAACATGTGATTCCTCATGTCTAAAACGTGTTTTTATTACAATAAATTCCCGCAATCTCAACCTCGGTGCGTAAAATATTTATCTTCAGCATTAGAGAGTAGCTACGAATTCTTAGCTACGAAATTCTTAAGTCATTTAACTTACGAAGACGTAAGTGAAACGCACCCGTGATTTTCTTAAGAATTTCGTAAGTCGAGTTCTTAAGTCTACGAATTTCGTAAAGTTACGAAGTTTAGTGAAACGGGCCCCTGGCGGCCGTTTCACTAAACTTCGTAACTCTAAGATTTTCTTAAGTTCGATCTTAAGAATTCGTTACTCAAAATTTGCGTTTCAATAACGTCAAATTCTTAAGTTTATGCGTAAGTTTGTTCGTAACTTTACGATAGGGGGTAGGCAGTCGTAACTTTAAGAATTTCGTTAGTGTCATGGCGGCGGTTTCGATTCGAGCCCGATTAGAGCAATAAATCGCAATTTCCAAGCTTGGTGAAGCTTGAAATAAAGAAAATCTTACCGGTTTTCAGTAATCCTTAGCAGCATCGACATTGTCAGTGACCCAGTTTACTGTTTTCTTTGATAAACACATCATTTCGAGACTTCAGGATGAGAAGAAGCATAAAGCACCTGTTGAAGACTCTTGCAACTCATTAAATGGTGTTTGCCTGTGTCAGTCGTCATGAATGCTCTTTTTTTTTTACTTCGCCATAAGTTTTGTTGACATTTGTGCGCGAGGAGAATAGAAATCGTCAGATACGTCATCATGACGTCATATTGTATTGCTGAATACTCAGGGTAAAACACGGAGTTCTTTCTATAGAGGTAGTCCCCGTGTGCCTTAGGGTACAAAGTATCAGTCAGCCCCCCCTCTCTCTCTCTCTCTCTCTCTCTCTCTCTCTCTCTCTCTCTCTCTCTCTCTCTCTCTAACTTTCCCCTACTCTCACACTCACGGCCCCCGTACTCTCACACTCACGGCCCCCGCCCATCGGGGCTTGAAGAAATAGATGGGCTGCATGATGTTTCCACGCAGAGCTTTTGTTTGTTTGTTTGATTGAGGGAGGCCCCGTCAACACTGTATAGGTCATTTTGGAAACGTTACTTCCAATTTTGTGGGACTTTTACCCGACATTGAGATGAAATGACATCTCAAGCCCTGCCGCCCAATGAAACCAATAGGATTCATTAGCATGGACGGGCCGACTCGCACCGCATTGCCTGGGCAGGCTTAGATCGTCTAAGCGGTTTACCAGTACTCGTGTGCGGGTCGGTTTCAGCTCCGCGTGGAAGCATCATGCAGCCCATCTATTTCAGCCCATCTATTTCTTCAAGCCCCGATGGGCAGGGGCTATCCACACAGAGTTGAGACTAACCCACACACGAGTACTGGTAAACCGCTTAGAGGATCTGAGCCTGCCCAGGCAAAGCGGTGCGAGTCGGCCCGTCCATGCTTATAAACCCTATTGGTTTCATTGGACGGCAGGGCTTGAGATTTCATTTCATCTCAATGTCGGGTAAAAGTCCCACAAAATTGGAAGTAACGTTTCCAAAATGACCTATACAGTGTTGACGGGGACGTTAAACCTCAAATCAAACAAACAAAACTCTCACACTCTCCTTCTCTAAGCTAAGGTTGATACTGCTGTGTTGACGTCAGTACTCAGATACTGATTTACTATATTATACCTTTAATTTTTTCAGTTTAAATTTCTAACTTTTCTAAAACTAAGACTGACTTGTCAGGTGGGACATGTATCTTAGCGGATTTGGTTGCCACTTTTTGTAATATTATTAATTTTGAAAGTCTCGCTCCTTTGGGCATCTCCTTCCTGATGCCCGGGACTTCCGTGGAGTCTGGGCCATGTTTGCTGATGTTGGCTCGATGGGGGACGCCTATAAGTTCCCCGGTAGGCGTCTCTTGCCTGATGCCTCCAGTTGACCTGTCTCATGGGCTACGTCGGTCGGTGTGTGCTCGGAGGGGGGTGTGCTGTGTATGCCGGGTCTTGTCCATCATCCGTTTCGGTTTCAAAACTTTGGGGTTTAGACACACTGATGAAGTTTTAATATCAGAAAGGCCTCTGTGTCACTAAATTTGGTAAAGTTACACATTTATTGCAACCACTTGGTCGGTATCCCTGCTGGTGGATGATTCGTTCGTCCCTGAGGGTATCATCAGCTCAGTATCAGTTCCTTAGTGCTGAGGTTGATACTGCGGTGTTGACGTCAGTACTCAGGTACTGATTTAAATAACTGTATTATTTCTTTAATGTTTTCAGTATAAATTTCTAATGTTTCTAAAACTAAGACTGACTTGTCAGGTGGGACATGTATCTTAGCTGATTTGTTTGCCACTTTTTGTAATATTATTAATTTTGAAAGTCTCGCTACTTTGGGCATCTCCTTCCTGATGCCCGGGACTTCCTTGGAGTGTGGGCCATGTTTGCTGATGTTGGCTCGATGGGGGACGCCTATAAGTTCCCCGGTAGGCGTCTCTTGCCTGATGCCTCCAGTTGACCTGTCTCATGGATTACGTCGGTCGGTGTGTGCTCGGAGGGGGTGTGCTGTGTTTGCCGGGTCTTGTCCATCATCCGTTTCGGTTTCAAAACTTTGAGGTTTAGACACACGGATGAAGATTAAATATCAGAAAGGCCTCTGTGTCACTAAATTTGGTATAGTTATCCATTAAGTGCAACCACTGGGTCGGTATCTCTGCTGGTGGATGATTCGTTCGTCCCTGAGGGTATCATCAGCTCAGTATCAGTTCCTTAGTGCTGAGGTTGATACTGCAGTGTTGACGTCAGTACTAAGGTACTGATTAAAATAATTATATTATATCTTTAATTTTTGCAGAATAAATTTCTAATGTTCTAAAACTAAGACTGACTTGTCAGGTGGGACATGTATCTTAGGGGATTTGGTTGTCTCATTTTGTAATATTAATAATTTTGCAAGTCTCGCTACTTTGGGCATCTCCTCCCTGATACCCGGGACTTCCGTGGAGTGTGGGCCATGTTTGCTGATGTTGGCTCGGTGGGGAACGCCTATAGATCCCTGGTAGGCGTCTCTTGCCTGATGCCTCCAGTTGACCTGTCTCATTGGCTATGTCTGTCGGTGTGTGCTCGGAGGGAGATGTGCTGTGTTTGCCGGGTCTTGTCCATCATCCGTTTCGGTTTCAAAACTTTGGGGTTTAGACACACTGATGAAGTTTTAATATCAGAAAGGCCTCTGTGTCACTAAATTTGGTATAGGTACGCATTAATTGCAACCACTGGGTCGGTATCTCTGCTGGTGGATGATTCGTTCGTCCCCGAGGGTATCATCAGCTTTGGATCAGTTCCTAGTGCTAAGGTTGATACTGCGGTGTTGACGTCAGTACTCAGGTACTGATTTAAATAACTATATTATATCTTTAATTTTTGCAGTATAAATTTCTAATTTTTCTAAAACTAAGACTGACTTGTCAGGTGGGACATGTATCTTGGCGGATTTGGTTGCCACTTTGTGTAATATTATTAATTTTGCAAGTCTCCTTCCTGATGCCCGAGACTTCTGTGGAGTGTGGGCCATGTTTGCTGATGTTGGTTCGGTGGGGAACGCCTATAAGTTACTTGGTATGCGTCTCTTGCCTGATGCCTCCAGTTGACATGTCTCATGGGCTACATCGGTCGGTGTGTGCACGGAGGGGGATGTGCTGCGTTGTCCGGGTCTTATCCATCATCCGTTTCGGTTTCAAAACTTTGGGGTTTAGACACACTGATGAAGATTAAATATCAGAAAGGCCTCTGTGTCACTATATTTGGTATAGTTACGCATATTTGCGTTCGACATCTTACTGAAATAGAGTATGTTGCTTGTTGTTGGCAACACGTCTAGCATCTCATTCAGCCGTAGTGGACATGACCCACAGGAAATCCCTGTTGACTTTTTCCCACTTTATATGGGCACATGTGGTGTAACAGCCAACGTGCAAAATTTTGCATATCACTTGTCAAATGTTTGTACAGTATCTTTTTAAATAATCTCTAAGAATGAAGGGTGTTTTTGGTTCAAATAAACTATTTTACCTGTATATATTTACAATTGTAGTAGGCAATGCTTATCCTGGTCCTAATTCCCTAATTGACAGTTCACATTTCCCTTGTGGACTGTGTCAAAAATGTGTTGGTTGGGAAGACCGCGGACCGCGGACTTTGCTGTGACACTTGCAGCGTCTGGTATCACATAGGCTGTCAAGGCATGTCATCAACTATGTTTAGTCTTTATAACAGATTATTGCATACAAACGTAGAATGGGATTGTATGAAATGTGGAATGCAAAACTTGTACACATCTGTGTTTGACACTTCATTTTCTATAGACATCTATAACCAATTTTTATCCGTTATCAACCCTGCCCGAGCCTGACAGTCCGATACCAGACAATATTGGCCCATCCACGACAGCTTCATCGCCCATTCATGATCGTGCAGCAGTCAAAAGAAGTTAAACCAAAGACCAAAAAGCGGCCCTTAACCATCCTCTCAGAATATTGTTTATGAATTGTCTGCCAGTAAAGAATAAAAGGGCTGTCCTTCATACCATTATTGACTCGTCAAAACCAGTTACCATCTTGGGCAATGAGTCTTGGTAAGCTCCAGAAAATAAAAACAAAACGCAGAGTTTTTCCAGAATCCTTTGAGGCCATCCGGAAAGACAGAGTCGGGGATGCATATGGAGGTGTCTAAGACCTACATGTATTTGGTACAGAACTGCCGGAGTTGGACACCAGCTGTGAATTAGCTTTGGTGTAAACTGTACATTATTGGATGTAGGACTTTATACCTTGGTTCGTTTTATCACCCACCAGATCAGACTGACCCAAAATGTCTTGAGGCTTTTAATCTATATTTGTCTAGGATAATGTCAAATGCACATGCTCACATTTTTTATTGGTGGAGACTTCAATCGTGGAGATATTGAATGGAGCAATATGCAGATACACCAAGGGATATGGAAAAGACAAACACATCAACAACTTTTGGGCATAATTAAAGAACACTGCCTGGCCCAAGTAGTTAATATACTCCCCCACCAGGAAAAGACCTTTGATCTATCATTTACAAATTCTTCTTCCCAAGGTAGTCGAGTTAAGGGGATGCCCCCGATCGGCAAGGCTGATCATGACATAGAAAAAGCTAAGCGAATCAGGCAAGTCCCGCGTAAAATAGATCTATATAAACATGCAGGTATGGATGATCTGCGTTATTTGAGGATTCGTTCCTTTCCTCCGATCTCTCGCACATGTCCGTTAATGACGTGTGTGTAAGTTTTAAGTCCGAATTAACAACGGCGATGGAATGCTTTATTCCAACGAAAATGACCAAAAAAAAAAGGGAAGTTGCACCCTGGAGAAGACGCAATCGAATGTATTTTCGTGCTCCTAAGTCTAGCAGCACTGACGTTAAGAACTATTACAAACGGTTCAGAGCACACATACAAAAGGTAATAAGAGATGCATGGAAGCATGTGTCCAGCATCTTTACATTTCAAGATGTAATACAGATCCCGATAGCCCCCAGGAGAATGGTAAAGTTAAACAGTTTTGGTCATTCGCAAAGTCTCTGAAAAAGGAAGCGTTTGGGATCACTTGGCTCAGGGAAAATGGAATACTAAAGACCGATTCGCGCGATACGGCTAACATATGTAACAAACAGTTTCAATCGACATTTACGCGGAAACTGACGCTGACTTACTATCCAAAGGTAAAAGTCCGTTCCCCTCTATGGGGGACATAACAGTTGACCCAAGGGGGTCGCTAAACTGTTAGGTGAGCTCAAGTTACATAAGGCACCTGGGCCGGGCGTCCTGAATGCCAGGGTACTTAAGGAACGTAGTGCTGAAATTTCTCCTATGCTGGCCTTCATCTTCAATAAATCATTTGGCCAGGTCAAGTGCTGTAGCAGATGACTGGCGACAAGCGAATGTTACCTCGGTCTATAATAAAGGTGAACAATATGATGCAGCAAATTATAGACCAGAGTTGCTCACTGATGAGGCTTTATTAGCCGAAACTATGCAGTATGACCCATCTTCTTTCTTATGAATGTTTTCATTGCTCTTAAAGGAACTATTTTTTGATTTTTATTTGCCTTCACTGCAGCTGGTGTTGTGCCGTGTGGCGGCAGTAAAACGTCTCCCCGTACATCAACCATAGTGCAGTTTATATTTTACTTTTGGTCCTTTGAGATCAGCGTGAATATTCTGAGAAATCAGAAATAAATTATTGGTTTAGACTCATATTCTAGACAGGTTTTTAATTATTTGGACCTCATTTTGATTTATATCAGTCTTTGAATCGACTGCCTATTCGAAATGCGCAAAATTACAGTATGTTTCCTCTGGCTTTCTTTGCCGGATCATTACAGGGTCACTGATGAGGCTTTATTAGCCGAAACTATGTAGTATGACCCATCTTCTTTCTTATGAATGTTTTCATTGCTCTTAAAGGAACTCATTTTTGATTTTTATTTGCTGACATGCATTTGTTGCAAAACCCTGGGGCATATATTAGTTAGCAACATCAACAAGCACCTAACCTTTAAGAGCATTCTTGCTGTCTGTCAACATGGTTTCCGAAATCAAAGGTCTTGCGAAACTCAACTAGTTAAATTTTACCATGACATTGTGAGCAATCAAGATAGGGCCATAAACCGTGGCCACAAACAGACGGACTTGATCATCATTGACTTTGCTAAGGCCTTTGACAGGGCACCTCACAGATGGCTATTGTATAAACTGGACTACTATGGGACAAGAGGATCCACACATAGGTGGATAAGCTCATGGCTGTCTGGGCGCTCACAACAAGTTGTACTTGATAGCCAAGCGTCTAATCCAGCCCTTGTTTAATCTGATGTCACCCAAGGTTCGGTCCTTGGACCGATCCTCTTCTTAGTGTTCAGTAATGATCGCCCTGATGTTACTTAACATAGCTGAACTTTAACATAAATAAACCATGACAGAAGAACCGACTTGGAACGGTCAATGAAAAGTATTTCACGCTTAGCCATTACTTCCGTCGGGATTCAGACAAATAGTTTGTTCAGCCCGCATGGTGGCGCGTCACCGATAATTACCTATGGTCCGTTTCTATATTTATGGTTTAATCCCTGGCTTATATCAACCGCCGTACATAAAATATGTAGATGAGACTAATTTCCAGAATAAATCATTCGAAAAATGAAATAGAACGGCGCCGATTCGGAAACTGGAACAATTTCTTACTGCTGCTATTGATCGGGTTTGTGAAACAGGGTATATATAATGACAGGACTAACATTCCGTCCAAAACACGGTCTACGTGAAAAATTGACCGAAAAAATGTAGTGCGTTGGTCAATCGGTTTGCTTAATCCTTCTGCAATATAGTGTCTGTCTAGAAAATACCATTAGCGTTGAGTTGCCTGGATACTCGTTACCAAAAATCTGTTTTAGTATGCAGTTAGTAAAACAATATAAACTTGCTATCGGAAAATTGCTAGTTCCTCCTACACATCGATTATTGTGCTCATTAGAATCACAATCTGCTTTTGAAGAAGGATTAAAAAAAAACTATCAAAACTAATCTAGAAGGTTTTCTTTAATTATGTCCTTACAAGATAGTTTGTTTCACTTATCAACCATATCGTTAATCAGCGGTTGGCGAAATTCTTGTTAACATAATGAAAAAAAAAACTGGCTACATGTAGGTGCTCTAAGTCTGTCTTACATTGCTTGTTTATGGTTTAGTTTAAAGAAACCTTGAAATATTGATATTCTTTTTTCCTAGAAAAAAGTATCATTATGTCAAGGTAAAAAGAACGATTTGCTTCCTCTCTTCCTATCTTTAAGCGTATCATTGATCTGAAATATTATCGAAGATATTTTTAATGGGCAGCGTCAAAAGAAAATACAACTTCGGACAAAAACCACGCGGGGTTCATATTCCATTCCAATAAATCCTCGTTGTCTGCGGAGAGGTTTTTGGTCAAATGCCATCCATATAGCGCACTAAAAAGAATCCGAAGGTTCGCAGTCTGATATGCACCTATGTTACGCATGCGCGCATGTCCGAAAACACATTTCCCTTAAATGTGGCTCAGGCTACATTTTATGTAACATAAATACAATTATCTGATTGGGAAATGTCAAGGACAATGTGGGTCGCCTCAAGAGAAAAGGAATATTCTAGCATATTCGAACACCGAAGTCTCTGATCAGCCTGCACATGTGCGCAGGCTGATCAGAGTTTTCGCTGTGCGCGGTTCGGCTTTGATTTTGAGAAAGAGCTTCTTCATGCATTCTGGCACGGTTGTATTCTCTCTTCTTCCACTTCTTGGTGTCTATGACCTCCCTTCTACCCTTCTTTTTGCTTTTGCTTTTGCACTTCGGATTTCTTTAATTTCCAGGTGATTCACTTGTATTTGGAATAATTTATGCGACATGCATTGCCGTTGAGATACTTTGTGTTATATCCTCACGTAAATCAAATTGTGTTTGTGTGATGCAAATAAAATCTAATTTACATTGCGGGGTCAGTACTTTGTGGATAAAATGGTTCCAATGGGTCTGAAAATCGCCTGTAAGTACTGGGATGCTTTGCAAAGTTTTTGAACTGGTTTATTTGCCAACGAACAGGAACTGGGGACATTGATAACTATCTTGACGATTATATCTTTGCTGTGAGGTGTCATTCGGTCATATGTCAAAGCTTAATGCGAGAATTTCTAGTCATGTGTAAGGAACTAGGTGTACCAATTGCCCAGGAAAATACTGAGGGTCCTTCTATGTCGTTGGTGTTTTTTGGGATATGTACTAGACACAATAAAGTTTTAAATTCGTATTCCGGAGGAAAAAATAAAACTTTTGTTGGGCTTGATCCAAAATGCATTAAGTCGGAAAAAGCTTACGTTGAAGGAACTTCAGTCTCTTACCGGGTCTCTACAGTTTTGTGCAAAAGCAATGCCATCAGCATGAGCCTTTTGTTACGAGCCAGGCGTAGCAGAAAGGAAAAGCAAACAAGCCTTTTGGAAAAATTTAACTAAATTTATTTACAAGTTAACTTTAACCTGTAGAAGTAAGAAAATTAAATGTACTTAGCTCTGTTATTAAATATCCTGAATGAATCTATTTTCCTTGATCCCACAGAATTCACAGTCCAAAATATAAAGTAATATCCTTTAACAATCCAACACAGAATTTAGAAATAACTTTTCTTAAAAGCCCAAACATCAAACTCCAAAGTTTGACTCAAAGAGAAAAATCAAGCTCTTTTATAGACCCTAAGATTTCTCTAGAATATTCCAGAGGGCTGTGGAATAAGATTAGGTGATTTTCTAAAAATAATGCCACCTCGAACTTTCTGGAAGATTCTTAAGTACTTTTCCTTGCAAAAATGCTGTTTACCAAAAATGAAATTAATCTGTGACTCAGTTTTCGAGAATCTTCTATAAGAAGATTAACAAGATATTTATAGCACTATTAGGTCACCCAGTGGGGTGAAATTGGGAATCAGAAAAAATAAAATCTTATGCATAACACCCCCCCCCCCTCTTCGAGGAAAAGAAAGTTTTATGAAATAAAGCTTTCTTTTGCTTTAAGAATAATAAAGTATTGAACATAGCATAAAAATTACATATATCTACAATCCACTTCAGTATTAAAGAAACACAATTCCCGACACTACTCAAGCTCTTCAAAGGGCATCAGGGATAATGTTATCTCTCCCTCTGATATGTCTTATGTCTAAATTATACTCTTGTAGCATAAGACTCCACCTGAGCAACCGCTGATTTTTGTTTTTCATTTTATGTATGAAAGTCAGTGGATTGTGATCACTGAAAACAACAATCGGTGCAGTAGTAGGAGTAATATAAACTTCGAAATGTTGCAGAGCAAGAATCAGAGATAAGCACTCTTTCTCTATGGAAAAGTAATTTATCTGATGCTTATTAAACTTTTTGGAAAAGTAGCAAACTGGATGATCCACACCATTTTCATCTTCCTGCAACAAAACACTACCTGCACCTACGTCACTAGCATCTACAGTTAGCTTAAACTCCTTTTCAAAGTTTGGTGCTAAGAGAACTGGTTAACTCTTGAGTATGGCTTTAAGCTTATCAAAAGCATTTTGGCATATTGCATTCCAATGGAATTTTGTTCTGTTGCTGAGCAAATTTGTCAAAGGCCCAGCATTTACAGAGAAATTATTACAGAACTTTCTGTAATAACCAGCCATACCAAGAAATCACATCAGCTGTCTTTTGCGCGTGGGTACGGGAAAATTTGAGATAGCCTCAACTTTAGAATCAATGGGTTTCACATGACCTTGACCTACAACATGACTTAGAAATGTCAAACTTGCATGGCAGAATTCACTTTTAGCAAGATTGATTGTCAATTTGGCATTACTCAGTCTATCAAAGAATGCTCGAATAGTCCCAAGATGTTGATTCCACTGGTCATTGTATATGATAGCGTTGTCAATTTAAGCACTGCAGCCTTCCAGTCCTGCAATTACCATGTTTATTAAGCGCTGAAATGTTGCCGGAGAGTTTTTCGTTCCAAATGGCATGACTTTATAGTTAAATAGTCCGTCTGGTGTAGCAAATGCCAAAAACTCCTTTGCTCTATCTGTGAGTGGAATTTGCCAAAATCCTTTCAGAAGGTCGAATTTCCTTATGTATTTGGCATTCCTGATGTTATCAATGCAGTCATCCATTCTTGGAATAGGAAAGCTATCTGTTTTACTTAAGGATTTAACTTTCCTAAAATCTGTAAACATACGATATGTCCCATCAGGTTTTGGTACAAGAATACAAGGAGAGCTCCATTCACTTTGGCTTGGTTCAATAAAGTCATTGTCCAATAAATTCTGAACTTCTTGTTTAAGATATTTTTGTTTCATAGGAGTCATACTGTATGGATGTTGCTTTACCGGTTTAGAACCATTAATGTCCACATCGTGAAATAATTTGTATGTCCGTGTTGGAATGTCAGGAAATAAGTGTTCATATTCAAATATCAGCTGTTTCAGTTTATTCCGCTGATTTGGCTCTAGATGTGACAGTTTCTGGTCGAGATTCCTCAGAATATCAGAATTCTGAAATTTTGATGACGTGGGATCAGATTTCACTGAATTAATATCCTCACAGTCATTGTCACATGAATTAAGTGGAACAGAGCCAACTAGATTGACTGATGTTAAAGATGCATTGTCCCTATCAATGTATTCCTTAAGCATGTTAATATGACACAGCTGCTTTAGCTTGCGCCTCCCAGGAGTGTTTATTATGTAATTTACGTCACTGATCTTTTTGTCTACAGTGTATGGACCATAATACCTGGCTTGCAAAGATTTTCCAGGAATAAGCAAAAGAGCTTGTACCTTATCACTTGGTTTAAAATTCCTTTCTTTTGTCCCTGTGTCATATAGCTGTTTCATTTTCCTTTGGGCTGACTGAAGATTGGTCCGAGCAGCCTCACAAGCTTTTGAAAGTCTAATTTTGAAATCCGACACATACTGAAGTAAATTCAAGGCAGGGTCATCATTAGAGAGAAATTTGTCTTTCAGAAGTTTCAAAGGACCACGAACAGTATGGCCAAATACTATTCCAAATGGACTGAAGCCAAGAGATTCTTGCACGGATTCTCTAACAGCAAATAAAAGCAAATGTATGCCTTCATCCCAATCCTTCTCTGTGTCAAAGCAATATGATCTTATCATGTTTTTCAATGTTTGATGGAATTTTTCAAGGGCGCCTTGACTTTCAGGATGATAGGCTGATGACTTATACTGTACAATGCCAAGTTCATGCATTACTTGTTGAAATATTCCAGACATAAAATTTGAGCCTTAGTTGACTGTATAGATTTAGGAAGCCCAACAAATGTGAAAAACTTCACTAAGGCCTTGACGATTGTCTTAGTTTTGATATTTCTTAGTGGAATTGCTTCAGGAAAACGTGTGGAAGCACACATAATAGTCAAAAGATATTCACAGCCAGATTTAGTTCTGGGCAAGGGACCCACACAGTCTATAATTATTCAACTGAAAGGTTCTTCAAAAGCAGGTATAGGCTGCAAATGAGCCTTAGGTATAGTCTGATTGGGTTTTCCTACCATTTGGCATGTATGGCAGGACCTACAATGCTGAGAAACATCTGATTTTAACCCAGGCCAGTAAAAATGATTAAGAACCTTGTGATAGGTTTTATTTACACCTAAATGTCCTGACATGGGAGTTTCATGTGCCAAGTTTAATATTTCGGGACGGTAAACCCGTGGAACCACTATCTGGTGGTTGACAGTCCACTCGTCTTCTGCTGAGACGTCCGGTAGACGCCATTTTCTCATAAGAATGTCATTTTTGACATAATAACAGACTGGGACCTGAGATACTTTCTGCTCATCTAAGGCCCTTTCAAATAAAGGCAAAATTACAGGATCCTTAAACTGTTCTATAGCTAGTTGAGACCCAGACATTTTGTCATGGACTAGATCGAAAGATGAGTTACTCTCATGAAAATATGTCTGCTTATCAGGCAGGCTTGAAGACAGAGACTTTGTTATCTCGTCATTAAAAGACTGACCCCAAAAGGTATCAGTGAAATCAAAATCCTGTTTCCCATCAGTTTGCTTGGCCGTACGTGCCATAGCCCTTGTGACTGCACAGGACGGATAAAGATAAGGAATTTCCGGCTCAATGGGATTAGGTGGTTGATCAGTGCAAGGATCAGAAGTCAAAAGTGGGTTTACCACAACCTAATCTCGAGCTAAGTCATTGCTCAGCAACAAAAGAACACCTTTAAAAGGTAAAGAAGGTCTTATACCAACAGCCACTGAACCGGATACCAATTCTGATGACAAATAAACGTTATGAAGCGGAACATTAACAAATCCACATTCAACACCCTGGTTAAGGACACTTTGGCCCAAAGAAGTCTTCTAAGAAAAAGGCAGATCATCTGCTAGATAAGAGATTGAGAAGCTCGTAAGATTTTAATAGAGATAGGATGGGCATAACTGTCACCATTTAGTGACACAAAACCATTTGATAAGAATGGTTCATAAATCTCCATAACTGAATCAGTCTCAGATAATTTGGTATCAGAAAGAGTTTCCTCCCTTACACAAGACTGTGGTTTTGGCCTTATAGAAGTCAAACCTGTTGGCTTAAGTTCCTATTGTCTTTTTCTTTTCTTCGCTTTAATTTTAAACACTCAGAGATCAAATGACCTGTATTTTTACAATAATAACAAACTACTTGAGATTGAGATAAGGGATTCTGGTCTTTGTTTTCACCAGGTTTGGAAAAATTTGGGCTTCTGTTTTCACCAGAAGGTTTGGAAGGATTCTGGCTTTTATTTTCACCAGAAAGTTTGGGCATAGTACGAGATGTATGGCTATAACTACCAGAGGGATTACTGGGATAGAATCTTGGACCTGTCTGTGGATTATAAGGTTTTCGAGGATAAGGCCTGTTCACAAATGAGACTTTATGAGTCAAAGCATAATCATCTGCCAAACGGACGCTTCCTCAAAAGTATCAACCTGTCTCACATCGAGAAAAGACTTAATGTCTGAATTTATGCACCGTTTATACTTTTCAACAAGGACAAGCTGTCTAAGTTTGTAATGATCGGGGCCTACTTTTTCAGAAGAACACCACCTATCAAATAGCTGTTCTTTGGTTCGAGCAATATCTACATGAGTTTGGGAAATTTCTTTTTTACAATTCCTAAACTTTTGCCTGTAAGCTTCAGGTAACAACTCATATGCCTTAAGAATAAGCTCCTTAACCAAATCATAGTCTGAGCTTTGCTCGACAGTCAGCTGAGTGTATATGTCTCGAGCCTTTCCGACAACAACGCTTTGCAAAAGTAAGGCCCAATGCTCTTTTGGCCATTTTAAATTTTCTGCAACTTTTTCGAAATGCAAAAAATACTTATCTACCTCTTTTTCCTGAAATGGCGGAACTAATCTGATGTGCTTTGTGGCATCAAAGTAACTACCAGAGTCAAAAACAGGGGCAAGTTTCACCCTATCTTGACACTGGAGTTCCAATTCCTTCAGCCTTAATTGAAATTGCCTTTCCCTTTCTTTTTCTTCAATACTATAGCTCATTTTTTACTTTTCTAACTAAAACCGTTCCTCCATTTCTCTTTGTTTTTCTTCCTGTTCTAATTTTTCTTTTCGAACACGTTCTTCCATTTCTAATCTTTCCATCTGCATTCGTCTCTGCATTTCTCTTTCTTTTTCCTTCTCTCTTTCTTCCATTTCTAATCTCAACTTCTCTAATTCAATTTGCCTTCCTATTTCAATCTGTCTCATTTGTAATTCAGTATGCGAAACCATAATGAGAGACAAAGCAGATGGATCGAAAAGTTCTTCATCAACCAAAAACTGTACCAAAATATTCTTAATTTCATGTTTTTTCATGCTTGTTTTGACAGCAGTGACCCCATAATGGGAAGCAATATCTAACAAATCTGTCCTTATGGCCAGATTAAACAACTCCTGGTTAGGCTGAGCCATAAAGCTTCTCAAATCAAACGACATAATTGCTTTTTGTTTGTTTTATAACGTAATTATGGTAATAAAGATTGAGGTTAATTTGACAAAGTTTTTTTTTTGAAATGACAAGCCCAACAAGACTTTCACATGAAATGACGTACTATTTTACCTGAAATGACAATTCACATGAAATGACAACCCCCTATATGCCTATGGGTAAATACCAATCTTGTGAAGCAACTGCCAAGTCTATTTGATAAGAAATGACAATTACCTGCCGTCACATGAAATGTCGGTTTGAAAAAATGCTCAAATGGTTTTATCCCGGACGAGCCCCCAATTTCTGTTACGAGCCAGGCGTAGCAGAAAGAAAAAGCAAACAAGCCTTTTGGAAAAATTTAACAAAATTTATTTACAAGTTAACTTTAACCTGTAGAAGTAAGAAAATTAAATGTACTTAACTCTGTTATGAAATATCCTGAATGAATCTATTTTCCTTGATCCCACAGAATTCACAATCCAAAATGAAAAGTAATATCCTTTAACAATTCAACACAGAATTTAGAAATAACTTTTCTTAAAAGCCCAAACATCAAACTCCAAAGTCTGACTCAAAGAGAAAAATCAAGCTCTTTTATAGACCCTAAGATTTCTCTAGAATATTCCAGAGGTCTGTGGAATACGATTAGGTAATTTTCTAAAAATAATGCCACCTCGAACTTTCTGGAAGATTCTAAAGTACTTTTCCTTGCAAACATGTTGTTTATCAAAAATGAAATTAATCTGTGACTCAGTTTTCGAGAAGCTTCTATAAGAAGATTAACAAGATATTTATAGCACTATTAAGTCTCCCAGTGGGGTGAAAGTGGGAATCAGAAAAATAAATTCTTATGCATAATACTTTATAGGTCGTATGTATGCCTCAATGTCAACAGTTGTAAAACCTCATCACCGCATTAGATTAACTCGGGGCATCAAAGATGATCTTAGGATGTGGCAAACTTTCTTGTGTAGTTTCAATGGGGTGTCATACATGTTACGAGGACTGTTCAAATATGAATGCAAGTAGAACGTTTTCCTATGCACTAATGCGAAAATCACCTGGAAATAAATATCACAGCGTAGAAAAACATTTTACCTATACATTGATACCAAAATTGTTAAAATCCGTCCACTTTAGCCATGTATATCGTTCGATAAACACTGTCTTCTCTTGTATACTAATACAAAACATGGTTGGAAGAAGGTCAGAGTACGCCGTTGAAATACGGTCCTATATTAAGAATCGTTGTATTCTTGATATACGGTGCAAAGACATTTTTGATGAAATATGTTCGGTTTATGGGCATAATGAAATGTCTTTTCCGACAGTTTTTCGTTGGTGTAAGAAATTCAGCTGTGAGCTAGGCTCAACAGAAGATGCACCACATGATCGTCGGCCGAAAAGAGCAACATCTGCCAACATGGTTGCTAGAGTGAAAGAAATAGTTGCTACTGATGCACGATACACCACTAGGCAAATAGCTAGTATGGTTGGCATCTCATTAGGAGCAGCTCATACAATTCTGAAACGGGATTTGAAAATGAGAAAGATCTGTGCTAGATGGATTCCCCATCTGTTGACTGATAAGCAGAAAAAGGCACGCGTTCAGTGCGCCAAGAAGTTGCTTAAAAAGTTTCCAAATTACAATGCACGGTCTTTCACTAATGTCGTCACAGGTGACGAGACATGGGTTCACTTTTTGGAGCCAAAACGGAAGATTCAAAACAAAATATGGGCAACAAAGTATTGCAAAAGCCCATGCATTGCAAAGCGGACCATGAGCGTCAGGAAGGTAATGTATGCCATATTATTTTCAAATCAGGGCCCTGCTATTCAGGTTGCTGTGCCTAAAGGCACATCTGTAAATGCGAAGTTTTACAAGAATAAAGTTCTTCGAAAAGAAATATTTCAAAGAACGAAGACCCGCAACTGGTTTGGCCAGTGTCAGATTGCAACATGACAATGCGTCATCGCACAAGGCGTTCATTGTGCAAGACTATCTGAAGCAGGAAAAGGTTGTTGAACTCCCTCACCCCTGTATTCCCCTGACCTTGCCCTGTGTGCCTTTTTTTTTGTTCCCGCGGCTGAAAAAATACCTTTCTGGTCGAAAATTTGTACAGCGCAAACACCTCGGTTCTGCAATATTCCAGTGCCTTCATAGTATACCTCGAAAAGACTACCAAAATGTATTCAATGATTGGATCAGAAGACTGAAAGTTTGTATATCTGTTAAAGGGGAATACTTTGAGGGGGCAAAATAAATGTTTCATCGAAATCTATCACGGAATCATTTTTATGTGCTTAGTTGCATTCATATTTGAACAGTCCTCGTAGATGCTGAATGGGTCTTTTCAGCTGAATTGCAATTATATACAGATAGTGCGGGGGTGCCGGTATGGGTTGTGGATGTTACATGGATGGGGCCTGGGCTTTTTTTTTTTGCAGTGGCCTGAAGCATGGACAGAATCTTATATTTTGAAGGATATCACATTCCTTGAAATGGTTCCCATTGC
The DNA here is from genome assembly GCA_963580285.1 of Lucinisca nassula. NCBI lineage: Eukaryota > Metazoa > Mollusca > Bivalvia > Lucinida > Lucinidae > Lucinisca > Lucinisca nassula. The sequence continues at coordinate 108,346,255 of OY757017.1, read as the reverse complement.
ACTCGCAGTTATACTGTGGAAAAGTCATTTCAGAGGTTTGCGCATCCAGTTTTGCACGGATAATATGTCCTGCTTGCATATTCTGAAATCTAAGTCTGGAAAATCAGAGCGGGTTATGAAACTGGTCAGGGCAATAGTATTATGGTCACTTCATTTTGATTTCCATATTAAAGCGGTGCATGTAAACTCGGCTGACAATTTCACAGATTCTATTTCTCGCAAACAGTGGGCCAAATTCAAGTCTCTTCAACCTCAAGCGGATTCAGAGCCTATTCTGGTGCCAGGGGAGTTTTGGGATCTCTTGCCGGTGAAGTAGACAGTCTCATCAATGCGTCCATGTCTCACAATACAGTAAAGGCATACAAAACAGCAATTTCTTTGTTTGATTCTTTTCGCCTGGAAAAATGTATTCCTCAAATTTGGCCTGCTTCGCTGGAGAGCATTGTAAATTATATTGCTCACTTGTCATTAAAGGGCTATACACACAATACTGCAAGCTTATACATAGCTGGCATTTCCTTCTATTTTAAAATAAATGGCTGGTCTGATCTTACTCAATTTGTTATAGTTAAGAGAATGCTGAGAGGTTTTAGTAAGTACCACTCCCGTAAAGATTCAATATTGGATTTAAATCTCTTCTGCAACAAGGTCTATCGGAACCCGAATTTTATGGTGACTTAGTATATAAATTCAGAAAAATATAAAACCGCAATGACATCAGCACCCAATTTCGTAACATCATTCTTCGATATAAAAAGATTGGGTACAACATGGATGTTATACGACAGACTGCATGCATGGAAGTTAACCCAATCACGGTTGGCAACTTTGCTTCCCTCTTTAATTGCACGCCGGTGGGTCAGGCCTCAGATTCTATGACGGTTCCAACGTAAAGGCTTATTGAGAATTAGAGAGATCAAATTCAAGGTAATGTTGGTTGGTGCCTGATGCTCTGTCTCTGGTCGGGCCCATCGGAGTCTAACTGTTGGTTTTCTTTTGCTCCAGCATTTCAGCGGTTTCTTGCTGTCGAGTCCTCACCGTTGTCTCACCTCTGTGGTTCTTTGATTGTTTGTGTTCACGGAGATGTTGCACTGATGAGTTAGGAGGCCTTCATGCGGACTGAACAAATTATTTGTCTAAATCGCAACGGAAGTAAGGGCGAGGATTGTGGCCACGTAAAATCGATTTAAGCCCCCCAGTGGAAATCTTTCCACTGACCGTTCCAAGGTGGTTCTTCTGTGGCGGTTTATTTATGTTGTTGTTTGTTACTTACTGTGTGTATCACTTGTGTCTTTTTTTTTGGATGGCCATATGGCCATTTTGTGGGAAAGTTACTGTCATTATGGACTTCCTTTGTTTGGGTTTCCATAATGTTCTGGCGCTTAATGTTTGTGTTTCTTTCCCTTTGGTGTCTTTGATGGTTGGGTTAAGTTAATTGTATCGATTCCTGATCTTTGTTTTACTTCTACTTTGAGAGAACCAGTCATTTTTGGACATGCTGAAAGCTTTTCAAAGTGCACTAAAACAAGTAACACAATCATTCTATGAAGCTTTGCTTTTTTCAAGCAATGTTTTCAACATGTTTTTTTTTTTTTCGGGCTGATGCGTACTGGAGAAATTGTGGTTCAATCGAAAGGAAGTGATTTCTCTAAGGTAGTTCAATTTGATGATGTTTCCTTTACAAGTTCTGAAGTCTGGATTAATGTCAGGTTTTCAAAAACTGATCAGTCAGGCCGCTCTGTCACATTGGTTCTCACCCCATTTGCTCTCCTTTCAAATTACGTTCAGTATAGGCCAACATGTAGTGGTCCTTTCTTTTGTCATTTCAATGGCCTACCAGTTACTCGTTTTCAGTTTTCTGCTGTCTTGGGTAAGTCAATAAGCTTCCTTAGGATCAAGCAGGCTGTGCGCCCCCATTCGTTTCGCATTGGGGCAACTACTCTTGCGTGTCAACAAAGGATTGGTGATGATGTTATAAGGGCTATGGGGAGGTGGTCAGAAAATAGTTCCGTTTTTAAGCGTTGCATTAGGTTGGATAAATTGCAGGCTTGAGTTAATAGTTTTGTAAAAATGTGCTACGTTTGCTAAAATGACACAATTGCAACCCCCCCCCCCCACCACACACACACACACCCTTTAGTGTAGTCTTCGTCCCGTTGACTTCTCCATGTTCCCTCTATTTTGAGATGGGAGATGGGGGAATTCAGAGAATTCATATACTTTTTTCTCTAAGCTTTTGAAAAGTGGAGTTGGGGAATATAGAAAAGGTCTGCTGAGTGTCCAAGAATGAGTCAAACTTATGATACTAGGGCAGGATTTGTTGAAGCTAGCACCCACTTTGCATGTATAAGGCTCAATGTTAAGGTCTTTATTAACTCTTAAACATTTTGCTTAACACTTTTATGTTTGTAGGTCAAGCATTCATTTGGATGGTAGGGTCTTCACTTATATCCAGGGCCCATAGTCATGTTAAACAGAGACCTATGGGGCTGGATTTGGCCCTTTTAAACAGATATGAAGTAAAAATCGTCTGGCCAGGCCGCCCAGGCCTTCAGTTTAACTGTATCATTAATTTGTGTGAAGCATTAAAAAAATGTTATCTTTCAATGGGTTTAAATGCGTCCTGTTTTCTCTTGATCCATGCGGGTGGAAACGATATTGGTAGAGTACCTACACAGGCATTCAGGCGCTACATTTGTGCAGTGTTTGAATACCTTACTAACTCCTTCCCTGTCACAAAAATTGTATGGTCTTGCATTTTACCTCGCCTTAGATGGCGTTACTCTGATGACACTGCGGCCATGGAGAGAGTCAGGGCAAGAATTAACAGGGCAGTTATTCAGTCAGTTGTTTCTCGAGGGGGGTACGTCATTAAGCACCCAGATTTTCAAGACAGACATCCAGCATTGTTCAGAGATGACTGTCACTTGTCTTTTATTGGGAATGATCTATTTTTTTGAATACCTTTCAAGGAGCGTTTGAAACATTTATCAACCATCCGGAAATCAAAATTTATCAAGTGGATTGATATAGTTATTTGAATTCGGTCGAGGACAGGGGATGGGTTTCAATGTAAATAGAATAAGAAACGAACCAGAGATTCTCAGCGAATAATACCCATCTCAGTTTCCCGTTCCTAGAAGTGTCTCGGGAATATTTTAAGTGGCGGTGAGCGTCTTCGTCGGTCGCGCTTATATCAATCGCGACCGTTGAGGACGCTCATTGGCAAAAACACTTCTGGAACTATGTTAAGTGTAGTGTTAACTGCATGATTGCAGTTGGCCATTGATGTTAACAGAACTTTCCATGATCTGCTTGTGTTTCCCCGGTGGATCATGCATACAAAATCTGAGAATCTACGCATTGGTGAAGTTGACATTTTGTTGTGAAGTTGGCGTAGATTTCAGTTGTTAAGTTGGAATCATGTTGTGAAGTTGACATGTGTTTAATCCAGTTGTGCAGTTGACATTTAAGTTGTGAAGTTGATAGGCTTCAGTTGCGTTGGCATTTGAGTTACAGAACATTATGAAGTTATGCTTTAGTTGTTGCAACAAGTTGCTCATCTGCATACTCACCGTCATGGCCTTACATTTGCCAAAAATAATAATTCAGTAAAGTAAGTTCTCTTGTTTTGTTAAGTCTCTCGGTCAGCAACTATTCATCAGAAATAATCTAATTTAATTCCAAATATGAATTTTTGGGAATGCACATTTAATGTTATGATGATGTACTGCCTGTACATAGGTTCTGTACCTTTAAAGAAGGCTACATGACAACTTTCATAGAGTTGCTCCCCTTTGACTGTTAAATCGTCAATCTGTGGTGATTAGCTATTTTAGGCTGACCGACCTTGAAACCCCCTCTTTTTGCGAAACCGTTCAATGCAAGGAAGAAGAAGTTTTGGAAACCCACCCAACCCATCCAATTGTTATTATTACCAGCAAAAAAATTGTTTCACACCTGCAACTATTTGTAGCAGTTATCCTCCTTTTGCTGCTTGTTTTCTTTATTTTTTTTTTTCAGATTGTATATGATAAACGTCAGAACGGTGTCGGTGCCAGTTGTGGCAACAGCTTGTAGTGCTATGGTACGCTGGATTGCTATTTGTGACAAAAACGCTTCTGGAACTATGTTAAGTGTAGTGTTGACTGAATGATTGCAGTTGGTCATTGATGTTGACAGAACTTTCCATGATCTGCTTGTGTTTCCCCGGTGGATCATGCATACAAAATGTGAGAATCTACGTATTGGTGAAGTTGACATTTTGTTGTGAAGATGGCGTATACTTCAGTGGTGAAGTTGGAATCATGTTGTGAAGCTGACATGTATTTAATCCAGTTGTGCAGTTGACATTTAAGTTGTGAAGTTGACAGGCTTCAGTTGCGTTGATATTTGAGTTACCGAACTTTATGAAGTTATGCTTTAGTTGCTCATTTGCATATATGCATATATATAAAAAGCACTCACTTGCCAAAAATAATAAATCAGTAAAGTAAGTTCTCTTGTTTTGTTAAGTCTCTCGGTCAGCAACTATTCATCAGAAATAATGGAGGCTTGTTTCGTGATGAATAGTAAAGTTGATCAGACAGACAATCTGTATACAGAACTGTACGTGAAACTCACTATACTAGTAAAACACTCTAACGCAAAGCGCCTGAAACAGGTTCTGGCCTCTTGTTAAACGCTGCGGCAGTCGGCCGACTGTTGACAACGAAGATTACAACGACGGGGATGATGATGATGATGACAGTGATGATTACGATGCCAAACCCCGCTAGTTTACGTCACCATTATTATCATCGTCGTAATAATAATAATAATAATAATAATAATAATCATTAACATAATCACCATTGTCATAGTCACCGACGTCGTCATCATGGTCCAAGGTGTCCAGGACGACGTCATCATCATCATCATCATCATCATCATGAACTTCATGACGATGATGATGACAATAATGATGATTACGATTCCGACGTACACAGGTTTAGTCATCATTATTATCATCGTTATCACCATCATCATAAACATAATTCTCCTCCTCATTATCATTTTCATCATCATCATTATAATCATCTTCAGTTTATTCATCATCATCATCATCATCATCATCATCATCATCATCTCTATCTACATAGTCATCCTCGTCACCATCATCACCATCATAAACACCACCAACACCATCCTAATTATCATCAGCATTACCTTCATCGAGATTACCTTCATCGACATTACCTACCTCGTCATTATCATCATCATAAACATCATCATCATCATCATCCTTATTGTCGTCATAATCGACATTATCATCATAATAATAACCATCATGCTGACCATTATCATTAAACTCTTTATCATCATCACCGTCGTCATCGTCTTCGTTGGCGGCAACGACATCGACGTGATCGTGATCATAGTCAGCGTCTTCATCCTCCTCCTTATCATCATTATCATCATCATCAGAGTCGTTGTCGTTATCAAACTTATTATCATCATAATCATCATCCATCGTCGTCGCCGTTGTCATCGAAGTCGACGGTGTCTTGGTCGATGGCGGCGACTAAGTCGACATCGTCATCGATATCATTTTCATCGTCATTTTCATTATCATCATCGTCATCATCATCTTAATCTTCGTTAGCTTGGCCATTTTCATCATAAGCTTCGTCATCATCCTCATCGTCATCATAATTGTCATCATCATATCAATTGTCATCATCATCCTCAATGTCATCAGTATTGTCATCATTATCATCATCATCGTCATTGCTATCGTCATCATCATCATCTTCATCACCGTCGTCACCGTAATCATTGTCATCATCATTTTGATCCTCTTCATCGTCAACACCATCGTTAACCTCATATTCGTCGTCATCATGTTGTCTTCATCATCCGCATCATCATCCTCATCCTCCTCATCATCATTATCGTCATCATAATCACCATTACAATCATCATCGCCATCTTTATAATCATCCTTTTCGTCGTCGATAATGTCGTCGCCGACGGTGGCTGCGCCGCTGTTGACGGCATCATCAGCATCATCATCGTTATTGTCGCCATCATTAATAATTATAATATTTAAAAATCACCATCCTGATCATTATCACCATCAACATAATCACCGTTGTCATCGTCTTCGTCGTCGACGGCGAATGCCTCGGCGTCGGCGATGTTGACGTGATCATGATCATTATCATCATGGTCTACATCTTCCTCCACCTTTCTCTCTACCTTCTCATCATCAACACCTTCATGATCGCCATCATCACCATCATTATAATCATCATCATCATCGTCATTGCCAACATTTTAATCGTCCTGCATCCTCTCCATTATATTTACGATAACACATCCGTGCGACGTTGTGCATTTTTCACATCTCCAAATGGCTACTTTTTGATGAAAATCCGTGATATGTTTACTTATTTATACTGCCAACAAAGTTTGTGGGTCCTCATTGAGGCTGTTCTAACGAGTAACCACAACCTATGTCTTGGAGCAGAAATAAGAAGGATAATGAATAGCCCCTTAAACCCCAGTTGTCTATATATTAAGTGAGGTCTAGGGGTATTCATATCACGGACTTGTTCACGTGATGCATCATTTCCATAATCATCGGTTCGTCTGTTTGTTCGGCATTCGTCCAGCCGCCATATGCGCAATTTAGCGTCAGCGTAATGTTCACGTCGATTTCTCAAACACTTAAAAACGACGGAGACAACATGAGATACGGCCGTTTTACCTATTGATTAGAAATTCAGTTTGTTAAACACTAAGCACCAAACATATTCTTGCCCCTAAAAGCCGAAATTTTCAAAGGTCCAGAACTGAAGAAAATTTTCAAAATTCAAGTCATCTACTCATCATGTTCTATCAGCCTGTCAAGTTTCAAGGCAATAGCTTAAAGGATTTTCGAGATATCTTGCGTACAAGATTTAAATGCTGAATTATTCAAACTGCAGTCACTCCAGAAACAAAACAAAAAAATAATAATAAATAAATAAATAAATAAATAAAAAAATAAATAAAAAGAAATTAAATAATAATAAATAAATAAATAAAAATGCTTAAATTAACAAAGGATCGTAACTCATATAGTTTTTGTTTAATATATTCAAAAGTTATTCAGGTCATCTACACATCACCAGCAATATAATCATCACACAGCAAGGCTGTAGCTCTAACATTTTTTTAGATATTTTGCGGGCATGGCATAAATGTCAAACTTTCCAAAAGGCCATAACTCATGAAGCATTTTTTTCAGAATTTATTCAAAAGTCAATCAAGCCATTTACTCATCAGTAGCAATTTAATCACTATATACCACGGCTCTAATATTTTTGAGATATCTTGCATGCCCACTTGAAATTTACAAAGGGCAATAACGTATGACATTACGACATCACACTCCTGCGAAATAGTGTATTTTTTCACATCCCGAAAATAGCTAGCTTTTTTCTAATGAAAATCCGTGATACATTTCTTATTTATTTATCCGTGATATTTTTCTTATTTATACTGCAAACATATGTTTTGGGTGCTCGTTAGAGCGAATACCCACAACCTACGTCTTGGAACAGAAATAAAAATAATATTGTACACCCCCATAAACCTGATCATTGCCTTTACTTATTTTTTGTTTATTATCTATAAAATGTGGGGTTTATTGCGGTGTTTATTTCACGGACTTGTTCACGCGAAAAAATGTTTTTCAGAATTTCAAAATAAAATCAGGTCATCTTCTCGCCACCAGCAATCCAATCGACAAATATCAAGGCCCTATCTCCAAGGATTTTTGAGATATTTTGCTGACAACGTAAAACTACTCAAGTTTACAGAGGGCCATAACTCCAGAAGTGTTTGTAGGAATTTATTCAAGAGCTCATCGGGTCATTAACTCATAAACCAGCAATCTAATCACCAAACAGCAAGGATCTAGCTGCAACCATGTTTGAGATATTTTGCTGACAATGTAAAACTCCCCAAATTTACAAAGGGTCATAACTCATGAAGTATTTGTCAGAACTTAGTCAAACGTTAACCAGGTCATCTACTTGTCATTAGCAATCCAATCGCTAAATAGCAAGGGTCTAGCTCCAATGGTTTCAAAGATATTTTGCTGACAAGGTAAACGTGCCCAATTACAAAGAGCCATACATAATTTTTTTTCAGAATTTGATTAAAAGTTAGTCATGTCATCTACTTATCACTAGCAATTCAATCATTAAATATCAAGGCTCTAACTCAAGTGGATTTCGAGATATTTTGCTGACAATAAAAAACTGTTTAAATTTAAAAAGGGCCATAACACAGGAAAAATAGAAGTGAAGGCAATGGTCAGGAATCGATACAATCCACCAACAGCTCCCATCAGAGACATCGAGGGAAAGAAACACAAACACGAAACAACCAGACCCCAACGGAAACATCACTAGCGGAAAGCCAAAAGGATAGTTAATGTGTCACAAAATGGCCTATTGGCTATCCAAAGCAAAAACACATAAGCGATATACACAATCAAAGAAAAGCCATAACAAAAATTAAACACGACAGATGGACCGCCTGGGAACGGTCAGTGAAACAAAATCCACTGGGGGTGGGCTTAAATCGATTTTACGTGACCACAATCCTCGCCCTTACTTCCGTCGCGATTTTGACAAATAATTTGTTCAGTCCGCATGAAGGTCTCCTAACGCACTAGAGCAATATCTCCGTGAACACAAAAATCAGACAACCACAGAGATGAAACAACGGTGAGGACCCGACAGCAAGAAACCACTGAAACGCTGGAGCAAAAGAAAACCAATAGTTAGACTCCGCTGGGCCCAGCCTGGGACAGATCATCAGGCACCAACCAACCTTACATAAAATTATAAACTCTAATTCTCAGTAATTCACGCTGGAACCGTCATAGAATCTGAGGCCTGACCCACCGGTATGCAATTAAAGAAGGAAGCAAAGTTGTCAACAGTGATTGGGTTAACTACCATGCATGCAGTCTGTCGTATAACATTTATGTTGTACCCATCTTTTTATATCGAAGAATGATTTCACGAAATTGGGTACTGAAGTAATTGCAATTATATATTTTTCTGAACTTATATACTAAGTCACCATAAAATTCGGGTTCCAATAGACCTTGTTCCAGAAAAGTTTTAAGTCCAACATTGAATTTTGAAGTTAAATCGGAATGACGTCTATAAAATTTTAAAAAGGCTTTGCGTAGTTTATGGTACTTATAACCCTGATCAAGAAGTTTAGCAGTTAAAATTTAGTACGAGTGTTGTAGTCAGTTACATGACTAGACACTCTGGCAAATCGAAATAATTACGAAATATAAACACCGCAGGATGCCGCAAGAGGAACATCACCATCCAAGAAATGACAATTTACAATCTCAAAACCAAAATCATCGCTTTTATCATAAATTTTGCAAGAAACAAATCCATCTACAATAGATAGGTGTACATCCAAAAAAGGGGCCTCGGTATCAAATGAATTTGCTTTATTTAACTGAAGTTCTAGGGCGTAAATGTCACTGATCCAACCATCGAAACAGGTATTGTCAATGTTTAATAAATCGTCCAAAAATCTAGTTTTCGAGCTAAAGGCTTCAATGATTTCAGATTGGTTTTCAACGGAAAGTAACATCATGAAAAGTAGAAGTGAAACAAAGATCAGGAATTGATACAATTAACTTACTCCACCCATAAAAGACACCAAAGGGAAAGCAATACAAACATTAAGCGACCAGACCATAATGGAAACCTAAACAAAGGAAGGCCATAAGGACAGTTACTTTCCCACAAAATGGCCATATGGCCATCCAAAACAAAAAGACACAAGTGATACACACAGTAAGTAACAAACAACAACATAAATAAATCGCCACAGAAGAGCCGCCTTGGAACGGTCAGTGGAAGGTTTCCACTGGGGGGCTTAAATCGATTTTACGTGGCCACAATCCTCGCCCTTACTTCCATCGCGAAGTCTCTTTCATAACAAAACAAGAACAAATCAGCCACAAGGAGTGCACAATTTTTACCCATCGGAATACCCACACTTTGTCTAAATAACTTAGTACCAAATCTTATGTAAATATTGTCACGTAGAAAGGTGAGAGCTTCACACACTTTGTGATATGACCATAAAGGATAATGTTTATGCTCTTCAGAAGTAAAAACCATTTCTTACATTACATGCCAGATAGGGGGGAGGGGGCTTCCCTATGAAATGTCCATTCAATTTAATCATTCAGTTTTTCGTTTATAAGATTATGAGGAAGTGTAGTGTAAAGGGTGGAAAAATCATTCGTAGACACACTTGAATATGTTCTGAAAAGGGAAAACGTCTAGATTTTATTTTATATAAATCTTCATTAGAATTTTTATAGACCAAAACAGATTTTTCCCTAATCTTTCAAAGACTTTGTCGCAATATTTAATCACATGTTTTTATGGTAGTAAAACATGAAGTTAATACTTTGGAGAGTTTAGTGGTGGTAGAATAGCTCGAAATTGCAATAAATCGTGCTTTGTATGGTATTTTATGATGTTTAGGTAACAAATATAACGTTAGAAGCTTGTCTTGGCCTTCTTTAAAACATACAGTAAACTTGGTGGCTGAATGATAAATGTGGTCATCAACTAAAACCCTCTCTACAGCCAAAGGCTGCAGTTCATAGACCTTAGTACCACCAAGTTGTTGCTGAAGAGTGTTAACATAGGGGAGCTGTCAAACAACGACCACATTGTAAGCAGCCTTGTTTGTTTGAGCCAAAACAAACTTCTTATGAAATTCTTGAATATCTAGTTTAAGGTGACGTAAAGACATTAGGTTTAGTAGGTGATAAGTTCGTATTTCGCGAGTAGAAAGAAATGCGTTTGTTCACAAGTTTCAGAATGCTAAGTTTCCATTCTTTGATAGCTTTATGCCCAACATACTCTCATTTACACCGTCGATTACCGAATTCATTCAAGGCAGCAGCGATTTCCTCTCTACACTTATTGAAATCAATTTTAGAAGGAATTCGATATTTCGGTCCTTTAGAAATTATATTTCGCATCTTAGAATCAGGAATAATTTTTAAATTGCCAGTAATAATATTACCAGCAGCAGGATAGCAATACACTGAATTTTTACAATCACAGGTATCAGGTGTGTTATTGTCAATATCAAGATCAGAAACAAGTTTATTGAAATTAAAAAAAAATAGATCTTACAGGTTTATTCTGTTTATAGCAAATTATGGGTGTTTCAGTATAATTTTGAAAATAATCAGGAATGGATGAAATCACCGAACTGTCCCGGAAGATACTAGGTAAATCTTTAAAATTAATGAAGGATATTTTGATGTAATGTCGTTTGTGATTAATTTCAGAAACGATGAAAGGACGAAGAGCACGCTGAGTGTAACCTCTAGTTAAAATAGCATAATTATAAAACTGATTAGAATAAAGCTGATTAGAACTATCGTAGAATTTGTTAGCCTCGGTGTCCAGAATACGTAATACAGAAATGGGTAATGGACTTAGAAATGCAAGCATTCATGATTCAACAATACTATGGACAGTCACTTCAGCCTGGTATTGTTTCTTTCAAAAGCACGTAATTTATGTTTATAATTGTCGTTTTTTGCTGGTGCCGTGCGATCTACTTTTACTCTTCGACAGTCCAGAAGCGAGAAAATATCAAAATCGGACATTTTAGATATATTACCCTCATGATAAATGTTGTCATTAACGCCCAGTATAAAGGGTGTCTGTAATAATTTAATCCATTTTAATTCAGTTTCATGTCGTTTGATAATTTTAAACCTGGCTGTAGAATTAAGTAATTTTCAGAAATTATTTTAAAGTTCATCCAGTCATGTACTTTGAACCAGCATTCTGATCACCAAGTATCAAAACCCTAGCTCCAATATGTTTTTTAATATTTTGCTGATCCGTCCAAATTTACAAAGTGTCATAACTCATTAAACTTGTCTCAGGGTTTATTCAAAAGCTCACCACGTCATATACTCATCACTAGCAATATAATCACTAAACAACAAGGCTCTAGATCTAACCTTTTTTGCGACATTTTGCTGACAATGTACTAAAATGCCCAAATTAACAAAGGGACATAGTTTATGAATTATTTTTCAGAATTTATTCAAAGTTAATAAGGTCATTAAGTCATCACTACCAATCTGTTCATAAAGGATTAAAGGACTAGCCCCAATAGATCTGATATATTTTGCTGACAAAAGATAAAAATGCCCAAATTTACAAAGGGCAATATTTTTCGAAATTTATTGAATGTTCATCAGGTGACTACGTTGCACTAGATATCTAATCACCAAATATCAAGACTTTAGCTCCATTGTTGTTTGAAATATTTTGCTGACAATGTAAATTGGTAAAAATTTACGTAGGCTCATAACTCATAATGCGTTTTTCAGAATTATTTTCAAAAGCTAATCAGGTCATTTACTTATCACTGGCAATCAAATCAACAAACAACAAGGCTCTAGCAAAAACAGTTTTTTTTAGATATTTTGTTGAAAAGGTAAATATGAATATATTTACAAAGGGCCATAACTCGTGAAATATTTTCCATAATTTATACAAAATTACATCAGGTCATCTACTAATCACTAGCGATATATCAATATATACCAAAGCTCTAGCTCCAACATTTTTAGATATATGGCCGGAAAGGTAAAAGGCCAAAATTTACAAAAGTCATAAGTCATGAAGTACGTTCCAGACCTTATTCAAGACTTAATCAGGCTACCAATCTAATCGACAAGTATCAAGGCTATATTTTGCTAACAAGGTAAAATTACTTATCACAGGTTTTAGTGTCTCTGTTGATATGTGTTCAGTGTTATGAACGGATTAATTCTGGGTGGATGATAACTCATAATATGGTTTGTTCCTAGAAGCGTTTGCTCCATTCACAACGCAGTGCGATCTGTTCTTGACGCGTGTAATGTAGCAATGTAATTATTGAGTTTCAAGACTCTAGCTCCAACGGGTTTTGAAATGTAAAACTACCGACATTTACAAAAGGCCATAATTCATGAAGTAATTTTCAGAAAATATTCTAAAACTACTTATCACTGGCAATCTAATCACTAAACAGCAAGATGTTTTTCTGACAAGGTAAAAAAAGACCAAAGTTACGAAGGGCCACATCTCATGAAGTATGTTTTGAGAATTTATTCAAAAGTTACTCAAATCATCTGCTCATCACTACCAAGGCTCTAGCTCAAATTCTTTTTTAGATATTTTGTTGACAAGGTTAAACTGTCCAAATTTACAAAGGGACATAGCTCTTGAAGCTTTTTTTCAAACTTTATTCACGAGCTTATCAGGTCATCTGCTTATCACCAGCAATCTAATCACCAAACAGCAGGGCTTTAGCTCAGACCGATTTTGATATATTTTGATGACGAGGTACGAATGCCCCATTTTACAAAGAGCCATCACTCATGAAGCATTTTTCAGAATTTCGTCAAAAGTCAATCAGACCATTTACTCATCAATGGCAATCCAATCACAAAACACCAAAGCTCTAGCTCTAGCCGTTTTGGAAACAGTTTGCTGACAAGTTAAAACTGCCACAATATTTCAGAATTTATTCAAAAGTTAATTAGATTAAATACTCTCCTCAATCAATCTTTTCTTGACTTTTCAAGGGTCTATCTCTAACAGTATTATGTCTCTGGTAGCGATAGCGGGAACATATTGTTTTTACCCTGCCTGTTTGTTGGTTTGCTTGTTTTTGGTTGGTTGGTTTGTACGTGGACAACTTTAAAGTTGGCCATAACTTTTGAACCGTTTGAGATAGAGCATTCATATTTGGCATGTAGGTTCCTTGTGACAGGAGCGTCACATTCATGCAAAACATTTTGACCAGTGACCATGATCCTTTGTCCTACTTAAAAGAAATAAAATAACACCGGTCATGACTTTTGAACCGCTTGAGATACAGCCTTCATATTTGGCATGTCATTATCATTCATGCAAAAAGTTTTGACCTGTGATCATGATCTGGTAGATGGGTTTGTTTCTTGCAAAATTTATGATACAAGCGATGATTTTAATTTTGAGATTGTAAATTTTCCTTTTGTGGATGATGATGTTCCTCGTGCGACATCCTATGGCGTTTAAATTTCGCAATTAATTCGATTTGCCAGAGTGTGTAGTCATGTAACTGACTTCAACACTCGTAATAAATTGTTAACGGCTAAACGTCTTAATCAGGGTTATCGGTACCATAAACTACGCAAAGCCTTTTCAAAATTTTACAGACATCATTCTGATCTCATTTCAAAATTCAATATCGGACGCAAAAAGGTCAATCGGATCCCGATTTTTTTGGTGACTTAGGATATAAATTCTGAAAAATATATAACCGCAATGAATTCAGCACCCAATTTCGTAAAATCCTTCTTCAATATAAAAAATATGGTACAACATAAATGTTATACGCCAGACGGCATGCATGGTAGTTAACCCAATCACGGTTGACAACTTTGCTTCCCTCTTTAATCGCACGCCGGTTGGTCAGGACTCAGATTCTACGACGGTTCCAGCGTAAAGGCGTACTGAGAATTAGAGAGATCTAATTCAATGTAATGTTGGTTGGTGCCTGATGCTCTGCCTCTGATTGGGCCCATCGGAGTCTAACTGTTGGTTTTCTTTTGCACCGGTATTTCAGTGATTTCTTGCTGTCGAGTCCCCACCGTTGTTTCGTCTCTGTGGTTGCTTGATTTTGTGTGTTCACGGAGATGTTGCACTGATGAGTTAGTAGGCCTTCATGCGGACTGAACAAATTATTTGTCTAAATCGCGACGGAAGTAAGGGCTAGGAAAGTGGCCACGTAAAATCGATTTAAGCCCCCCCCCCCCCCCATGCAGTGGAATTCGTTTCACTGACCGATCCAAGGCGGTTCTTCTGTCGCGGTTTATTTTTGTTATGGTTTGTCTTTGAGTGTTTGTATCGCTTATATTATTTTGTTTTGGATAGCTAATTGGCCATTTTATGGGAAAGTATCTTTCCTTTTGGCTTTCCGCTATTGACGTTTCCATAAGGGTTTGTTGTTTCATGATTGTGTTTCTTCCCCTTTGGTGTCTCTGATGTGAGCTTTCGGTTAATTGTTTCGATTCCTGATCATTGCCTTTACTTCTATCTTGATATTTGACCTACTTTAGTCAAAAAATAACATTTAAGTCATAACTTTCGACCCGTTTCAGATAGAGCCTTCATATTTTGCACGGAGGTTCCTTGTGACAAGAGGTTTACAATCCTGCAAAAATATTTGACCTGTGACCTTGAC
Organism: Lucinisca nassula; assembly: GCA_963580285.1. Classification (NCBI taxonomy): domain Eukaryota; kingdom Metazoa; phylum Mollusca; class Bivalvia; order Lucinida; family Lucinidae; genus Lucinisca; species Lucinisca nassula. The sequence continues at coordinate 108,330,919 of OY757017.1, read as the reverse complement.
CTTTGACCTTCTTAAAAGTAAACGTTAAAATTGGTCATAACTTTTGAACCGTTTGAGAAAGAGCCTTCATATTTGGCATGTAGGTTCCTTATGACAAGAGCTTTACATCCATGCAAAAAATTTTGAACTGTGACCTTGACCTTTGACCTGATTGTAAGAAAAAATAACAACATTTTGTCATAACTTTCGAACTGTTTGGGATAGAGCATTCATATTTGGCATGTAGGTTCCCTGTGATTGGAGCTTTACATTCATGCAAAATTATGTGATCTTGAGCTTGATCTTTGACCTACTTAAAAGAACAAAAGTGAATTTGCTCATAACTTTTGAACTGGTTAAGATAGAGCCTTCACATTTGGCATTTAGGTTTCTTGTGTCAAGGGCTTATCTCATAAACATAAAACATCTTGACCTGTGACTTTGACCTTGAACTGTGGCCAACTTTGAAAAAAAATGACCATGCCCGGGGACATGTTCTTGTAAAAACACATCTTGTTTTTATATATTTTACTGACAAGATAAAAACGCCCAAATGTATAAAAGGCAACAACGCATGTACTATTTTTCAATATTCAAAAGTTAACCAGGACATGTACGTTGCAATTACAATCTAGTCGTCAAATATTAGGACAATAGCTCCATTTGTGTTAGATATTTAGCTGACGATGTAAAACTGCCCAAATTTATAAAGGGTCATAACTCATGTTTTTCAGAATTTATTCAAAAGCTAATCAGGCATCTACTCGTCACTGGCAATACAATCACAAAACAGCAAGGTTCTAGCTCAAACCAGTCTTGCATGTAATGTCAGAAATGCATTTTTCACTTCTAAAGAGCATAAGAATTATACACTTTGGTCATGTCAGAAAGTGTGTGATGCCCTCACCTTTCTACTTGACAATATTTATATTAGATTCGGTACTAAATTATTTAGACAAATTGTGGGTATTCCGATGGGTACTAATTGCGCACCTCTTGTGGCTGATCTGTTCTTGTATTGTTATGAAAGAGACTTCATTTTGTCGCTTTCCATTGATAACCAATCTGAAATTATTGAAGCTTTTAGCTCTACTTCTAGATATTTAGATGATTTATTAAATATTGATAATACCTATTTTGATGGTTTGATCAGTCAGATTTACCCCCTAGAACTTCAGTTAAATAAATCTTCTGATACCGAGGCCCCGTTTTTGGATTTACATCTATCTATTGTAGATGGATTTGTTTCGTGCAAAATTTATGATAAACGCGATGACTTTGATTTTGAGATTGTAAATTTTCCTTTTTTGGATGGTGATGTTCCTCGTGCGCCATCCTATGGCGTTTATATTTCGCAATTAATTCGATTAGCTAGAGTGTGTAGTCATGTAACTGACTTCAACACTCGTAATAAATTATTAACGGCTAAACTTCTTAATCAGGGTTATCGGTACCATAAACTGCGCAAAGCCTTTTCAAAATTTTATAGACGCCATTCTGACTTAATTTCTAAATTCAATATTGGACTTAAATCTCTTCTGCAACAAGGTCTATCGGAACCCGAATTTTATGGTGACTTAGTATATAAATTCAGAAAAATATATAACCGCAATGACTTCAGCACCCTATTTTGTAAAATCATTCTTCGATATAAAAAGATTGGGTACAACATGGATATTATACGACAGACTGCATGCATGGTAGTTAACCCAATCACGGTTGGCAACTTTGCTTCCCTCTTTAATTGCACGCCGGTGGGTCAGGCCTCAGATTCTATGACGGCTCCAACGTAAAGGCTTATTGAAAATTAAAGAGATAATGTTGGTTGGTGCCTGATGCTCTGTCTCTGGTCGGGCTCATCGGAGTCTAACTGTTGGTTTTCTTTTGCTCCAGCATTTCAGTGGTTTCTTGCTGTCGAGTCCTCACCGTTGTCTCACCTCTGTGGTTCTTTGATTTCTGTGTTCACGGAGATGTTGCACTGATGAGTTAGGAGGCCTTCATGCGGACTGAACAAATTATTTGTCTAAACCGCGACGGAAGTAAGGGCTAGGATTGTGGCCACGTAAAATCGATTTAAGCCCCCCAGTGGAAATCTTCCACTGACCCTTCCAAGGCGGCTCTTCTGTGGCGATTTATTTATGTTGTTGTTTGTTGCTTGCTGTGTGTGTCGCTTGTGTCTTTTGGTTTTGGATGACCATATGGCCATTTTGTGGGAAAGTAACTGTCCATATGGCCTTCCTTTGTTTAGGTTTCCATTATGGTCTGGTCGCTTAATGTTTGTATTTCTTTCCCTTTGGTGTCTTTTATGGATGGTGTAAGTTAATTGTATCAATTCCTGATCTTTGTTTTACTTCTACTTTACTTAAGATGGTATGCTGGCATGGTAAAAATATTCAAATTTACAAAGGGCCTAAACTCATAAGCATTTTTAGAATTAATTCAAAAATTAATCACATATTCTACCCATCACAGCATTTTTACTCATGAACTTTCAAATGTCAAGCTTAATCAGTTTTTGATATATTTTGCTGACAAGATAAAAATGCCCAAATTTCCAAAGGACAATAACTCATGTACTTTTTTTCAAACTTTATTCAAAAGTAAACAAGGTAATCTATACATCACTACCGATCCACTCACCAAGTTTCAATGCTCTAGCTTTAATACTTTTTAGTTGTTTTGCTAACAATGTTTTGTCCATATATTTTGCAAATGGCCGTACCTCAGGAAGGTCGGGCATACTCCCGATGAGAAAAATAATACATGTCACATACTGTTTCATTACGAATCCATATATATTAAGTTATGCTATGCATCAAAAAGCGTGACGGACGAACGAACGACGAAAACCCATATGTAATATGCTCATCCAGCTTCGTCATCATAATCACCTTCATCATCACCATAACATAACACATGTAATTCCAATTCTGCATCATTTTGTGCATTTCGAGCGATTTGACTGGTTAAAATAAAAGTTTTATATTTCGATAAATTCCATGAGCAATAATCTCAGATCTGTTTCATATAGCGACATGTAGTAATATAACGTGACGTCAAACAGCACGTTTAGAACCCGCGCGTTACGTCGATTGTTTATGAAGCGATGTCAACAGCGCTCTATTAAAAGAAAACTATTGAAAAACGCAAATGTTAAAAAATAAATAAGCTGAATTTAAAGACTTGATGTTTTTTTCGCTTGGGTTTCTTTCAAATATGGCAGCTTCCAATTAAATAATCATTCTGCCGTGGCCGTTGGTTAGTTCATTCTTACGCTTTCGAAAGAATTCCTAATGTGACCATTTTGTTGGCATTTTAAACATTTCGGTGACAAAGTTTGAATTATAAAGAATAAATTATCATTTTGGTGGATTTCATCGATGTGTATAGTAGAAGTAAAACAAAGATCAGGAATCGATACAATTAACTTACTCCACCCATCAAAGACACCAAAGGGAAAGAAACACAAACATGAAGCGACCAGACCATAATGGAAACCTGAACAAAGGAAGGCCATAAGGACACTTACTTTCCCACAAAATGGCCAAATGACCATCCAAAATAAAAGACACAAGTGATTCACAAAGTAAGCAATAAACAACAACATAAATAAACCGCCGCAGAAGAACCGCATTGGAACGGTCAGTGGAAAGAATTCCACTGGGGGGCTTAAATCGATTTTACATGGCCATAATCCTCGCCCTTACCTATGTCGCGGTATACACTAATTTTGTTCAGTCCGCATGAAGCTTCCTAACTCATCAGTGCAACATCTCCAAGAACATACAAATAAAAAAAACTACAGAGATGAAACATGGTTGAGGACTCGACAGCATACAACAACAGAATTGCTGGAGCAAAAGATAACCAAGAGTTAGACTCCGAGGGACCCGACCAAAGACGGAGCATCAGAATCCAACCAACATAAAGAATACTAAAATAAAACTCCATATATGTTTTTACGCTGGAACCGTCATATAATCTTAGGCCCGACCCACCGGTGTGCAATTCTGTTGTTGTATGCTGTCGAGTCCTCAACCTTGTTTCATCTCTGTAGTTTTTTTATTTGTATGTTCTCGGAGATGTTACACTGATTAGTTGAGAAGCCTTTATGCGGTCTGAACAAAATTAGTCTATACCGCAACAGAGGTAAGGGCGAGGATTACGGCCCCTCGCTCACAAACTGCATGAGGCCCTAAACTCCGGCGAATCATTCACAAACTTAGCATAAAGCCCTTCGGGCCTCATGCAGTTTGTGAGTGATTCGCCGGAGTTTACGCATCGATCAAATCCACAAAAATGAAATTCATTCCTACAACAACGCATACCGTAAATACTTATATTTGGCGGTCATTTTATTTTGGAACTTTTGGCGGTCAAGGAAAAAACCGCCAAAATAAAAATCCACGAATACAGATCAAAGAGCGTAAGAGAAGAATAACAGACTTGCAGAAATTCTATTCCCAGTTAACGTCGTAAGTATGGAGGTATGTATAGCTATTTTCGATATAATAACCACAACAGTCACCATGCAGTACGCATGCGTCAATCTACGAATGATATAGGGAAATACAATTTCTATCAGTCAAGGACAATATCGGTGACAAAAGAAAAATATATTTAAGTCGAACATAGTGTTGTTGAGCGTAGTTCAGTGAGTGAGTGTTTGAGTTTTACGTCTCACCAACAGCTAAGGTCATACGGAGACGGGAACTCGGTTTAAAGACTAATCCGAAAGTCTGGAGAAGCCCGGTTTTGATCCTGCGACCCCTGGTTTACAAGGCTAGTAGCATAACCACTGCACCAACTGAGGCTTCTAGGAGCGTAGTTCACTGTTTATTCCATCCGGCTAGAATAAAACATATGTCATCTTTCTCTGTGCATAAGTTGTTAATTATTAAGCCACTTGGCAGGCTCAACAGGGCTGAATAAAAGGAAATACATCTTGTCAGTAATTGTCAAAAAATCCATGTTAATTGGTAATTGGTTGACGGTTTTGTCTGTGAGCAAACATAGTCCGACATTTTGAGTAGCGAAAGCGATAGCGCAAAAAAGAAAACAACAACTAATTATAACTCAAAATCCGTTTTATTGAGCAATTAAATAACAATAGAACTGATTTTACTCACCCATACAACAAGAACAACAAGAACAAAGTTGAAAATCACATAGTATGACATACAACAATGTAGAACTCGCCTGCACAAGAAACACAGGACTTCGTCAGAAATCAGAATTGTTTTTCTATTTCGGAAATTGAAAACCCGCCAAAATAAAAATCCGTCAAAAGGTCAACTCATAAAACCACCAAACTTTGCTGCCGCGAAATTCAAGTGTTTTACAGTATACCTTGAAATACAAACGTGTTTTATGTTTTAATTGTACGTTTCAAAAAACACTTCCGTACTTTAAACAGGCATAGTTTGTTCAGATTAGACGCCACATAGTTGAGACTAATCTTGGCCTTTGTTGTTTGCCAACTCCCGTTTATTTTCCGTTCACTCTTTCAATCGCACAATTGCATGCCTGGGGCCAGTTGTTCAAAGCATCGTAGGTTTTACAAGCTCGTCAGTGGTCAAACTGTTAACTGTTCTAGCAAATACAATATCTAATATAGTGATACTTTTGTTGAAAATATGTGAGCAGCTTTTGCATTTGCAAAAGCTGCTCACATTTTTTCACCACAAATACAAGCATATTTGTCATATTAAATGGTCAAAAATTTTAATGATACATTAACTCACAACGTAATGCGTTTTGAACAACCGGCCAATGGTGCACAGATCAGCATGGATATCCACACTGTCTGATCTGAGTATTCAATATTCGCATGAAACTTCTTTTGTCGCAGAGTTATCCTAAAAGCAAAAGCGAATCAAAGCACTGAGAATACTGGTGGTTCGATTGACTCGATTGTCTCTGAGTGTAGGCTGGGAAAATAGTCCTAGACTGAAGTTCAGTCTAAACGTTTAACGCTTAAATTCCAGCTTTTTAGTGGCGTCTGATCATGGTCTGAACTGTTTGCCCAGCCCAACCCATGATTCCAGTCAAAATTCTGTAGGTAACCCTCTTATGCAACACTCTGACCTCACATAGATAAGAATAACGCTGCTATTTTCTTTAAATAACCGTTACCTTGATTTCCGACAGTCAGTGATAGTCAGTTGGACTTCAGCATTGAAAAGCTTAGTGTTTTTTTTGGAGGGGGTGGGAGGGTGCACGACATTTCGTCTAAACCCATTTCGTCGAATAGACGCATCGTCAAATACGACAGTTGGTCTAAAAATCCGGTCTGGTACGACATTTCGACGAAAAAAATAAGGATTTTAGACGAAATGTCACACCTTCGGCGCACTCTTGCCGATGAGCCCAGCACCACATACAAAAAAAAAAAAATAAATAAAAAAATGAAGGATGGCACCTTCGCTTCAACACCCTATAGCCAAGCACCATCCTAATATCTGTGAGTCTAACCTAAATAGTTATAGGATTAAAAAGAAAAGAAATAATCCTTCGGGTAGTGAAGAGCTATGGTGGCCGTGACAATATGGAATACCTTCGTAGGATCGGATACAACCTAAAACCATAAACTTTGAAACCATAGAAATTTCATGCCACTAGCAAATAAAGATCAGCCTTCGTATATCATTTATCTTTCCTTACAATTATATGTGTAAACAAAATTTAGACGAAACAGAATTTAGACGAAAAGAAATTAGACCAAAAAAAAAAAAAAACATTTTTTGACGAATTTAGACACTTTTCGACTAAATTTAGACGAAAAAACTTGTTTTTTTTTTTTTTCAAACGGTCTGATTTCCTATTTCCCTGATTGCTGCTCAAAATATGGATTGTGGGTACTCGTTAGAACCACCTCATTGTTGCGGTTGTAACTGATATCCACAATCTTTGTTTTTGAGAACAACAATTAGGGAAATGGTGCACGCCCTGGTAAAACCGAGTTTCCCCTATGCAAAGTGGGTTTCATTACGATAACATACCCGTGTGGCACAGTGCATTCTTTCAGATTCCCAAAATCGCTACTTTTCCTATAAAACATTGTGAAAGTTTTGGTATTTAAACCTATTACACAGGTTGTAGGTACTCGTTAGAACCGCCTCAATAAGGCGGTTCTAACGAGTACCCACAACCTATATATCAAAGTACTGAAAGTACTGAGGAAAGTTGATTTATGAGGTATATCCACCATGATAAAATGGTAGTGGTAGATTTAAACAGTTCTCTAAGTATCTTTTTGACACGGTTGAAAAAGGAGTTTAACCAGGTTCGACTAAGAAAAAAAATCCTGCTGCTTGTTATTGTCCTCGTGACAATCACTGACCATCTGACTGGCGCCGACCCTGAACAAAATCCAGGTATTGGTTATAGATAGCACCCCTAAGATGTCAGAGCGGAACGTCAGAAGAAAATTCTGGACTGTGCTTGTTTGTTTGTTTGTATGTTTGTTTGCTTGTTTTGAGGTTTAACATCCCCGTCAACACTGACTAGGTCATTTAGAGACGTTGCTTCCAATTTTGTGAGACTAAAAATGAAATGACATAATTATCAAGCCTGTCGCGCAATAAAACCAAATAGGCTTGTGGCATGAACGGTCCGATTCGCACCACTTTGCCTGGGCAGGCTTAGATCCTCTAAGCGGTTTACCAGTACTCATGTGCGGTCGATTTCAGCTCGGCGTGGAAGGATCTTGCAGTCCGTCTATTTCTTCAAGCCCTGATGAGCGGGGGCGGTAGGTCTGTGTTCGTGCATTTGGCCATTGGCAAACAGAACCTTCATAATCAGACGCCACAAAATGCGGTGTCCGATCAGATCCAATGTACCTGCTTAAACGAACAGTCCGATTCTCAGTTCATGACTATTCTCCAAACTTACGTTCAGAGACGATCGATCCACCAGTTCTCTCAGCACTTTGATTAATTGAGTATTTACGCAAATACGCTGTTTAGCTGGAGCACTGGACGGGAGTGAACTTTAAAACCTATTGCTTTCTTTCGGCGAGTCATGGGTCTCCAAAAATGAAGTGTACATTGCTTTCGGAGACGTTACAGCAGGGCCCTTTAATTTCTACATTTTAAACAGTGGAGACGCTTCGACTTAGATTCGTCTTCCCAAGTGTCTATAAAACGAGTGCATATGCACCCGAAAATGCAAAGCTTCCTTTTATAACACTGAAGAGTCTGATTCGAGGTCACAGAATGAGGTGTCTGATCAGTGGCTTCTGAATTTGCTTAACCAATATTTGACAATGAAATCTTCCAACAAATAAGTTCGGAATAGGATTGTCAGATTTGTTTTCTTAAAGGTAGGTTTTGCAAGAATATATGTTTGTTTTAACAGTCAATGCAGACTCAGATCAGACGCCAAGTTGTGCTGCGTCTGATCTGGGCCTACAATACTTACATGCCATAATATATATGGGCTCCAGTTCGGAAACCGAGGGGTGAAAGGGAAGGAACACCTGATGAATCAAGTCCGTCTTGATATAAAAGGATATTACCGAGTATCAAAGCTTGAAAAGTCCAGTTCGGCAACTGAGGGTTGAAAGGGGAGGAACACCTGTGGAATCAAGTCCGCCGTCAATGCAAATGTTAAGAAATCAATGCGCTGGAAAAGGAAATGAGGCAAGTGCTTAATTTGGACTATTTTATGCAGCGATCGAACAGCGGAAGTGTAGTAACGTGGTCCAGTACCGGAAGTAGAAATGCAATGACATATAAACTTGATACAAGTATCAACTTTCAATATTGCGGCAGAACTAGACGAAATATTGTATACCCCCATATGTTACGAGATGGAATAGGAAACCTCTCTGGTGCTTATGCACATCTAAATTATTATAGTTGATATATGGTAGGGCGGTGCTAGTGAAATATTTTAGGTGAAATATGGTAGGCAAAATGTGCTGCTCCATGCACAAGTCATGCACATATCATAAGATGTATGCATGAGTGGTTTGTGGAGATCTGTTTTTACAATACAGGGGGGCCGCTATAAGGCTGAGTTCTATAAAATTTGCCTAAAAATCGCCAACCGCCAAATTGTGCCATATATGATTTTCATTCCCGTCACGTGTTGTGTGGGTGTTCGTTTTGACAGGAGTCATGACATTGATTTATAGGGTCGTGTCATCATTTTTTCCTATGGGAAATATACTATTTGATCGCAAATCCATTATCTACTCGATTTTTGCTATCTAGCTTCAATTGTGGACGGTATCCCCACCTCGCCAAGATTTTAGCAAGATAATATGAGTATGCATGATTTTCCGGTAGTATTCATAGATATAAAAACCCTGAGAAAAACGAACCCTTTAGCAGCAGGTCAAGTTGTAACGAATACCCACAACATTGAGACGGGAAAGTGAAAGTATATTGAAAGGTATGTTAAATCTATGTTTAGTATTATTTTTGTATGAACATGCTTGTAGGATTTGGAGGGGTTTACTTCTAGTATACCCCAACTTTCTGAAGCCTATTCTGAATTCACTGTTGAAGCTTGTAGTGATTAGGCTACTAGCTTTGCCAGCTAGAGGTCACAGGATCGATCCCAGGCTTCTCCAGTAGTTGAATGAGTCTTTCTAAGTGAGGTCCTGTCTCATTCTGACCTTAGATGTTGGTGAGACGTAAAGTTTGGACACCCGCTCATTCTAGATTCACTTAGGCTTTTAGACCCCTTTTGTAGAATGTAATTAATAAACGCCGGGTCACTTGTTTGATCCATCACTTTTGACTAGCTGTGGTTAGAAAACCGTGGTCCCGTCTCTATATGATATCAGGTGTAGGGGGACGTAAAATTAAGACGGGTTTAACCATATCTTCATCATCAGGGCAAACTCTTACAAGAGCCTGTCGGGTTATCCGTGATAATGAACCGTAATGAATTTTATTTTACAAGCGTGTTCATGTTGAGTAGGAATAGTTTTGTTCAAGAAGAATTATAAGTTCATTTTGTAATGATGCCGTTATTGTCTGACAACTCAGTTTGTGCATGTATGTACATATAAAGAAAGTGATGACGATAAGTGGGAGTATTTGGTCGCCACACGTCTTAACGGCCTAAGCGGCGGGGATGACATCAGCTGCGTCATCGGCGTCGCGAGGACGGTTATGACGGGATGCCTAACAAATACAGAGAGAATTTACGGCAAACAGTGTTGACCCTTATGAGACACTAACAAATGTTGTGGATTATAGATGAAAATCTTTCTGTTTGTAGTTTCTATCTGTTGTTAATGTAATGAATTTGTGAATAGCTATATTTGTGAGCCGTGTCGCGGAGAAGGATATGAAATAGAGTTTGTTATGTTTCCTGTAAGTGGCGGCTGACCAGGTAGCGCAAAGGCGTGGTCTGTTCAATTGCCTCTTACTTGTGATAATGTAGTGAGCACAAATTTGATGAGTATTATGCTCAGTAGTAGTGAGCATTAATTGATTTCTGTAGTGCTCAGTAGGGAACTTTGAGTATTATTGTGTCAAGTGCTGGGTGCTGATAATTTGATGCACAGTCAAGTTGAGTTCTGCTGTACGGTTATTTGTCACATGCACTAATCAGCCTGTGTGTCTGGTCGGCGCATGCGCAATAGCGGTATATGCATGAACATATTCTTACTTCTCCGGGAGGGGGATCATGATATAGCATGTATGTTTTGTGAACTGTATCTTAGTCCAATTATCGTAATTTGCAGGCACAACAATGTGTGGTGACCTGCTGCTCCCTGCCATATATATATATATATATATATATATATATATATATATATATATATATATATATATATATATATACCCGAAGCAGTTTCGTTAAGTCGATTTTTTAGAAAAAAAAAACTGTATTAAGTCGAACCGAATATCAAGTCGATTTTTTTGGTTCGACTTAATTTTCAAGGCTTCAGAGTAACGTCTTCCGCACGGCTTTGGCCATTGAGGCACATATATGTGTTAAAAGGGCATATTTTCTGTAAAAGTACGCTTTTTAGTGGGAAAAAATCCGTCAATTAAAAAAATTCTGAGGACTTTTCTTAACTCCAGTATATATGTTCATATATATATTGTTGTCAAACATGTTGTAATAAGTCGATTTTTTCTTTAAAGTGCCACATTTAATTTATTCTTCGATAAATATTCACAAATTTATACCAATTGATAGATTTCATCCTTTTTCTGAATCGGAGTGCAAAATATCAAAAATATCTATGAAAGATCAATAATCTATATATGTTTGAAGTTTCTGAATTCTATATATATCATATATACGCCACCATTTAAAGCGATTGCATTTTATGGTTTCCCGTTTCACTGCTTGGAACCAGTAAACATTCGAAAATCGACCTTAACACCGTACGAGATCACAAATTAAAACCCGGGACTTCGGGCGTTAAGACGTAGTAAAACTAGATCAGGCAACCTTCGCATTTTTAACGTTGCGTCCCGTAGTTTCACGATTCATTTTTCCAAAATCAACACAAGACCTGACTTGTGATATTTTGTATACTGCTCGATGCTGTTTTGTAGAGTTGTTTACCCTCCTATCTGCCGATATTTTGCCTTGATCTGTTCTTGCAACTTGACAATATCAATAATATACATGTGGTCTTAATGGCAAGGTAAAACAACAATTTCGCAATGAAATGAAATAAACAAACCGCCAGAATCTAGGTTCTTCCTTGCCTAAGTACTGTGGTCCAAGAGTATCTCAAGTAAGATTAAACTAAGGCATTTTGCCAGTCAAGCAAATAATCAACACCTGTAAAATGAATGACTAAAGAAAACCGCACCAAATTAAGATTTTGGGCGGGACTTATAAGGGTGACTGACGAATATGTGCAGCGAAAAAGTGTTTATGCATCAATATTGCAAGTTATCTAAGAAAGCGAAATAACCCATTTACGATATTTTAAACTTTCCAAAATGTCATCAATTCCTTTGTTAAGTTCTCAATAGGTCTATAATAACAACGACTAGTGCATAATCGAAGAAATTGTAGAACGGCCTATTTTTAGTGTGCATATATTTCGTGAACTAATGAGACGCAGAACGTTTTCCGGAGAGTGCCAAAATGCCAGCGTAACAAGTCTTGTTTATTATTCCTGGCGACGTTGACGTTCAAAACTTTTATCAAACGAAACGCTACATAATAAAGGTAAAAAATGGTACGATATGAAACCTAAGAAAGCGTAATTACAGATGGGCTGGAATTTTAGTTTATACTAATTTATTTTAGTTCGATTGCGAAGAAAGCTTTAAGCTTATTTAAATCGCTCTCGAACACTCATTCCAGATGTTATCTAGCGCGCGAGATTTTGAACTTACCGTGATATCGACGGACACACCTTTTACCGTTTTACTTGAATCTATTAACTTTTGTTTTATTTTTGCATAACTGCAGGTCTATGTCAATAATTGCATGTTTCTTGTTTGTTTGCTTTTTAATTTTATAATGTAACTTTATATAATTTTGGCCACACAGCAAGAGACCAACGGTTTTCTAACGGAAAACAACGGAATACTGGTACAAAACTCCGTTTGTTAAATAAACTACATATATATATCTTTGTCAAACCGAAACCGAAACTATGCACACGCGCGTGCACGCATAATAGTGCACGCACGCACACACACACGCTTATAGTTTTTTTTTTCAAATACTGTGTCACTTACATTTGACCACACACACACACACACACACAAACACAACACAAACACACACACACCGAGCAAACACTAATGGTCTTACTCTTCATGTATAAAGAATATGTGAACCCCCAGGAGTTTTTCATTATCTGAGATGTGGATTTGTTCCTCCATAACCACCAACTCGGAGGATTAGCCATTAGTGTATTTACTGTTTGTTTTGTGAAATAAACATAGCTTTGGTCTTTGAAACGTTGATTTTCATACCGTTTTCAAGACACCAACTGGAAAAAATTTCCAGGTCAGTATTAAGGTTATGAGCCCATTTTAAACCGACGAGTTTATCAGAAGAAGAAAGATGTTAGTATTTGGCATTTTTCAAAAGAAAAAAATATTCTTAAACGCGCCCCGAGCCTTAGATTTGCTGAACGAAAGTAGAGGAAAATACTAATGGGCGAACTGAGACCTACCGTCTTCTAATTATTTCGATTGTTTTCCCGCGTGTTTTCAAGTAACGTCATCAATATAAGGCTTGCCAGCAAAGACAAGGCCATGTGCAAATTGCTACGTGCAAGGTCGTGAAATTTTAACATGGGTTAATTCAAAAGTATCTAGACGAACGTAATATGGTTTTATGTTGCTCAAATTCTCCGATAACATACAAAATGGTGAAGCAACATGACCAACAATATCACTCAGGTGCTAGATAAAATTTTGACCTTTTTTGTGCTTATAAAGTGTCAAAATTTTAGACATGTTGTACTTCGAATCACCTCAGTCATATAGGTTTACAAATTTGCAAACAACCAAGTTTTATCTTGTTTCATTTATGTATTTTCCCATTTATTGGTTGATTTTTAAATTAATTAATTTGTTTGTTTATTGATCTATTATTCGAAAGATGTAATAGCATGTAGGTAGTATTCGAATCAGAACTGATTATTGGTGACGTGTCAAAACTAAATCAACAACGAGAACAGAAGGAAAAAGTTCACGTGTAAACAAGCGAACAACTACAAAGAGAAACGCGAGCGCGCATACACATACACACACGCATGCACGCGTAGGGAAAACAAAAAAAAATGATTTTTGATTGTTGGTTTAACGGCCCTTTCAAGCATATTCCCTTTCAAGCCGATCGCTCATCAAAGGTGGGTGAAAATCGGAGAACCCGTAGAAAAACTAACTGACCATCCGTAAGCTGACCATCCCATATGTGTCCCGAGCGAGGCGCGAATCACCTCGGTGAGAGACCTAACGATTAAGAGTAAAATAGAAGTGAAGGCAACGATCAGGAACCGATACAATTAACCCACAGCTCCTATCACTGACACCAAAGGGAAAGAAACACAAACATGAAATAACTAGACTCTAATGGAAACATCAATAGCGGAAAGCCAAAAGGACAGTCACTTTCCCACAAAATGGCCAATTGGCTATCCAAAATAAAATAATGTAAGCGATACACACACACAAAAGACACACCATAAAAAAAATAAACCGCGACAGAAGAACCTCATAACCATCAGATCACGGAGGCCCATTTAAAACAAACATTGAACCTCGGTGATTGAAGCCAAGTGAGAAGCATGTTACACAATCAGACATATCGTGTATCTTTTGCTAATATGTCTGCAACATAAGTAGAAAACTTGCTTATCAAACACTAAAACCTTCGGATTAAGACTTCCGTACAGAAGCAAGACGAATTTTCGGTGGACGCATGATAATGCAATCATTGAATTAACCGTAAAATGTATAACAGGCGTATCTGCTCATAAACGTTTACATCCCTAAGTTTCCATACTGGACTGTTCCATCAGTAAAACTGGGAACGAACTTCTTTTGTTGCAAAAAGGGCTTTGAGGTATGAAATTGATAAAGAACTGCAAACAGTGTAGATCCTGATGAGACAGCACATTATCAGCCTACAATGTTTGCAAAATTATTAATCATGTCTACGGGGTCGAAAGGGTTAATGAACTTTCCATAACCCAAAGCACATTGACGGAGGCTATCGGTATGCCGTATCCTTCAATATTTGAGAAATAATATCAACATTTCTCACCTATGATTCCGTCAACAAACAGCTTATGTAGCAGGATACAGTGGTCCACCACATCGAATGCCTTCTGGGCATCAAGGGGGGCCAAGATGAGAGTTTTTTTCATATTCTTTGCTTCGGATATACACTCTGATAGGATGAGCGCAGCGTCGATCGATGACGAGCCGGATGTAAAACCTTTTTGAAGGCAGATTGTGACCTCTCCAGGTGAGAGTTATGCCTTTTGTTGAGTATATGCTCCACAACCTTCAGCAAAATTGAAGTGACAGTGATCCCTCTGTAGTTAGCAGGGTTCGTCTTCTCCCCTTTTTTGAAAATTGGGGTAATACATCCACTCTTGAGGACAGAGGGAACCCTCTTCGCTGCAAAGATGTAGTTCACAAGGTCCAGCAGATAATTCTCAACTGGGAGGCCTCCATACTTCAGATGTTTGCTGGTCAGATCCATATAATCCGCAGCTTTGTTTGATTTCAGACGATGGATAGCATGATGTACTTCGTCCAGAGATGCCGGGGGGATGTTCTGGTTCATCTTCGAACATATATTCAAGATATGTTCCGTGTATTTGGTGTAGTTGTCTTTTGCTTCTTCATCAAAATTCTCATTATTACTGGGAGTTGAAAGGTTTTGAAAGTAGATCGCCCAGCCTTCACAGATATCCTCTGAGGTATCCAGAACCTTGTTGTCGACAGTCAAATATGGAAGAGCGGAATCATGGGTTTTTCTTTGTTGCTTGATTAAACGGAAGAACTCTTTGTCATTTCCTGAAGATGCCATTATGCGCTCAGAATTTTCTACTCTCCGCTTGGCTTCAGTCTTTCTTTGAATCTTCCGAAGAAGCCTTTTACGCCTTTTCATCTGGATTGAGAGTGGGTGGCTGTTGTCCTCTGGGGCTCCTGCTGTTTTCCATTCCCACCAGGCTCTTTTACAGTTCTTTACTGCGTCGGAGATCTCCTCATTCCAGACTCTGTTCTTTATTGCACACACCTTTCTCGACTCTATATGTCCAGGGATACTGGCTTTAACGGCACTCCTCAGGGTGGATGACAGTTGTCCCAACGACAGCACAAAATCAAAGTCTGTCTGCGGTAAGTTGAAGGGGTGTAACCATTGTGATACGTAAGTACTGTATAACGCAACTCCTCTTACAGTTCTAGGTCAATCCTTTTGAAACTTTACAGGTGTTTTCATATAGGTCTGAAGATGTGCATATTCTTTTTTCATATTCCTTAAATATTTTTTTTTCACTTATTTCACCTTTTTAACTTAGACAATTTTTGAGATCTACTAATGTTGAAATGTATAGGGAGTAGCTACCTTGTTACCGCACCGCAAATCCTCTTACAGTTCTAGGTCAATCCTTTTGAAACTTTACAGGTGTTTTCTTATAGGTCTGAAGATGTGCATATTCTTTTTTCATTATCCTTAAATAATTTTTTTTACTTATTATATCTTTTTTAACTTAGACAATTTTTGAGATCTACTAATGTTAAAATGTATAGGGGTAGCTACCTTGTTACCGCAACTCCTCTTACAGTTCAAGGTCAATCCTTTTCAAACTTTACAGGTGTTTTCATATAGGTCTGAAGATATGCATATTCTTTTTTTCATTATCCTTAAATAATTTTTTTTCACTTATTTCACCTTTTTAACTTAGATAATTTTTTAGATCTACTAATGTTAAAATGTATAGGGAGTAGCTACCTTGTTAGCACAACTCCTCTTACAGTTCTAGGTCAATCCTTTTGAAACTTTACAGGTGTTTTCATATAGGTCTGAAGATGTGCATATTCTTTTTTCATTATCCTTAAATAATTTTTTTCACTTATTTCACCTTTTTTAACTTAGACAATTTTTGAGATCTACTAATGTTAAAATGTATAGGGAGTAACTACCTTGTGACCACAACTCCTCTTACAGTTCTAGGTCAATCCTTTTGAAACTTTACAGGTGTTTTTATATAGGTCTGAAGATGTGAATATTCTTTTTTCATTATCCTTAAATAATTTTTTTCACTTATTTCACCTTTTTTAACTTAGACAATTTTTGAGATCTACTAATGTTAAAATGAATAGGGAGTAGCTACCTTGTGATCGCAACTCCTCTTACAGTTCTAGGTCAATCCTTTTGAAACTTAATAGGTGTTTTCATATAGGTCTGAAGATGTGCATGTGCTTTTTTCATTATCCAAAACTTATTTTTTAACTTAGACTGTTTTTCAGATCTAATAACGCGAAAAGTCTATAAGGCGTAGGTACCTTGTTAGGGATTTAACCCTCTCACAAGTCTTTACCTTTAATTCAAGAGTCTTTCTCCTCTGACAGGGCTATAGCGGGGCTATAGTCAGATCCTCTGACAGTTCTACTTTGAGAATAGAAAGAAATGCGTTTATTCACTAGTTTTGAAATGCTGAGTTTCCAGTCCTTAAGGGCTTTATGCTCAACATACTCTCGCTTACACCATCAATTACCGAATTCATTCAAGGAAGCAGCGATTTCTTCTCTACATTTACTGAAATCAATTTTAGAAGGAAACCGATATTTCGGTCCTTTTGAAATTATATTCCTTATCCTAGAATCAGGAATAATTTTCAAATTGCCAGTAATTACATGACCAGCAGCAGGATAGCAATACACTGAGTTTTTACAATCACATGAATCAGGAGAATTAGTATCAATATCAAGATCTGAAACAAGTTTATTGAAATTAAAAATGATAGATCTAACAGGTTTGTTATATTTATAGCAAATTATATGTGTTTCAGTATTTTGAAAATAAGCAGGAATGGAAGAAAGCACCGATCTCTCACGGAAGATACTGGGCAAATCTATAAAATCCATACCCTTATTAATGAAGGATATTTTGAAGAAATGGCCCTAAATTTCGTTGACTGGGCCATTAAACTCAAATACCACGACCTCAATTAAGATGAATAAAAATTATAAGGAAAGTGATATGGTCTCTCCTCCATGTAATCTATGCATTTTAATTCATTTAATTTAATTCGTGTGTGTGTGTGAATTCGGGTTTAACGTCGCTTTCAACAATTTTTCAGTCATATCACGACGGTGTCTGGTTGCGACAGGGAGCTCAATGCTCACTTTTATAGTGCTGCCTCACTGAAGTATCATGTCCCAGACACATTACATGATACCACACCCAGTCACATTATCCTGACACTGGGTCGACCAGTCCTAGCTTTACCCCGTAAATCTGAGTGCCAAGCGAGGAGCAGCTAGTGCCATTTTTAACGACTTTGGTATGTCGCGGCCCGGGATCGAACCCGTGACCCCCCGTTCCCCGGTCGGACACTCTACCAACTGAGCTATCGGGACCGGTTAATTTCATTGGACTAACACATTCCATTTTTTCTTTGGATCACTAAATCCATACTAGTTCCATAACAGTTCTTTTCTGTATACCATACAAAAATCTCTGATCTCTTGGAACTTCTTTTTATAACAGTCTTAAATGGTTGCCGGTTTATCACGTGATGTCTATATTTGGAAGTCAAGAGACACAGTCTTCTTCCGGTAAAATGGCGGCGCCTTAATAGATGAACAATGTGTAGGAGTATCAAAAACATCGATGCAAACTGAAGGAAGTAATGACCTCCTAAGTTGGGGTACCCCCCCAAACGGCCCAGACCTATTATTTATTCAGCAGTCTAAGGGTTAAGTGACAGTGGTGTGTATAAAAGTATCAGTGTTTGACCGCAAAATACCCAGCAGTTTGGGCATACATGTACATTTAAACTGCAATCACGGACTTCAAGTTAAAAATATAGACATGTTACAACTGTAGTAAGAATAGCTAAAACGCGGCTGATCTGGGTCTACACTGGTTACCAAAACTATTCTGTCCATTCATTTGCAGTACAATGCCTGGCTCGGGTTACAGTGTTAGTTGTGACTGAGTCAGAGCTACACTAATAAAAATAACAGGTTCGCTCACCTGATCCATAGTATATCATGTGGGCCCCAGTCGAGACCATTTTTGGCCCGTGGGCTATAATTTGAACAATGTTGATAGAGGTCCACAAGATGAAATAAAAGGTGTCCCTACAGAAGTCTAGTATACAAATACATTGTCAAATTTTCGGCCCAAAATGGAAATTTTAAGATGAAAAATTGTGTGTTTTTTATGCTCAAAACATAGATTGCGGGGACTCGACAGAACTGTATGATTTGAGCAGAAATCCAAGTTTTACAATATAAAAGTGGGGTTTAAGGTGTCAACATTATATAGGTTTGTTTGCGTCATGTCTATCCCTGCTTGTCGTCTCAATGTGGAATAACATATGAAAAGACTCTTTTTTTCTTGTCACAGCGCCATTTGCTACAGTCTAAAATTTAAAAGAATCATAATTTCCTATCCGAGGAGCAATAAATTTTAGGCCCGATTCGTAAACCGATTTTGATGGGATTCTATTCAACTGCTTACTGTCGCCATTACTCTAGCCCCCAGTTTTTATTGATAAAGCGTCTGGGACAGTTTGAGGGGTCCAGGGGATATTGATGATCGCGTATGCGAAAATGAATTGCCAGACCCATAAAAATACCAGCTTTTTCCTACCCCCCCCCCCCCCAAACCTCCAAAAAACAAACAAACAAAACTTAGAATTTTGACCCCCCCCCCCCCCCAAATAGTCCTTGCCTAGTGTACTTAGCGAAAGTTCAGAGTACCCATTCCCCCTGGGGAACATATTGACCCAAATATGATAGAGGCATCTTTTCATTACGAAAACACGCCTATACAAGTACATTGTCAATTTGTTGGCCAAAACAAGAAAAGTTTAAGATGAAAAATTGGGATATATTTCTTTCTTTCTTTTATTTTTGACTCTAAACATAGATTGTGGGGACTTGGTAGAACCGCCTCGATGAGCAGAAATAAGGAAATTATATACCCCCTTAAATCCCAGTTTACTATATAAAATTGGGGTTTAAGGGCGTCAGAATTATACAGGCGTGTATTCATGATGACCTAATAAATTTGCGTTACGAAACTTGCCTATACACAAATACATTGTCAAGTTTACGCCAAAGCAATGAAAAATTCTAGATGAAATATTTGCGGATGTTATCTTATTTCTTAGCAGATATAAGAAAAATATGTCTATCCTTGTAAACCCCAGTTGTACTATATCAAAGTGGGGTTTGATGGGGTCAAAATTATAACGACATGTTTTCGTGATCGAGTGGTCAATTTTCAATTACAAGCGTAAGTACTTTGAGCAAACAGTGCAGACTCAGATCAGACGCTGCGTTCGCATCCTGGTCTATAATACTTGTCAATAAGTCATGTTCAATTACATCTAAAGAAAGACCATATTTACTAGAATACTTCATTCATTCATTCATTCATTCATTCGGTCGTACGCTCGTTCATTATTCAGCCGGTTCGTCCATATGTCAGTCTCTTGAACTTATGTTTTGCAAGAAAATGTATACTTATATTACCGTTGCTGTCTTTGCCATTACTTGCACAATGGTCTCGAGAACACGAATGCACGCCTATAAAAATATGACCCCCCGTAAACCCCATTTTATATAGTAAACGGGTTTAAGGGGGGGGGGGGGTAAACACTATTTCCCTTATTTCTGCTCAAAACATAGACAGTGGGGACTCGATAGAATCGACTCTATGCTCAAAACATAGATTGTGGGTCCTCGGTAGAACCGCCTCATCGAGGGGATGCTCAAAACATAGATTGTGGGTACTCATCGAGGCCATGCTATCGAGTCCCCACTATCTATGTATGAGCAAAAATAAGAAAAATATATCTTTTTTCATCTTGAAATGTACATTTTAGGCCAAAAATATTGACAATGTATTTGCATAGGCAAGTTTTAATAATTGATTCATTAGAGAAACAGAAGGAATGCAGGCATCAAAAAGGAACGCAGTAACCCATGCCTACGAACAAAAGCACATTCTGTTTAGACTGCGCGCAAGTAGACATCAAAATAGCACACAACACTGTGATGAACTGCGCGAAAGCAGACACTATGATCTGAAAAGCTCACGGCGAACACTCTGATCGAACTGTGCACAAGCAGTCATCTAAATATAGCACAGGTAATACTTTGATCAACTGCGCAGAAGCAAATATTTAAATAACGAATAGCAAATACTCTGATCAAACTGCGCAGAAGCAAGCATCTAAATATAGCACAGCCAATACTCTGATCAAACTGTTCGGAAGTAAATATCTAAATCATGCACTCCGAATACTCCGATTAAACTATGCGGATGCAGGTATCTAAATATAGCACAGCGCGTACTCTGATCAAACTGCATGAAACACCCTGATCAGAATGTGTGGCAGCAGGCATATAAATGGCGAACATCGTACCGTCTGTTCCGACTGCGGGGATGTAGACATCTAAATAGTGCACAGCGAAGTCTGATCAAACTGTGCAGAGACATGCATCTAACTTAAAAATAGAGCGCAGCGAACATTCTGATTAAATTGCACTGATGTAGATATCTCAATAGCGAACGAGCACACTGATCCGTTGCTTAATGCTGATGATCAAACGTGCCAGCCCCCGCCCATCGGGGCTTGAGAAAATTGATGGGTTGCACGATGCTTTCACGCAGAGTTGATACCGACCGCACATGAGTACTGGTAATCTGATTAGAAGGTCTAAGCCTGCCCAGGAAAACTGCTGCGAGTCAGCCCGTCCAGACATATAAACCCTATTGGTTTTATTAGGCGCCAGGGATTGAGAAGTCATTTCATCTCAATGTCGGGTAAAAGTCCTACAAAAGTGGAAGCAACGTCTCCAAAATGACATAAATTGTGTTGACGGGGACGTTAAACCTCAAATCAATCAAACAAACAAACAGAGACGCGTGTTTGTTTAAAACAATACTGTATTATAGCAATAGTTTTGTCAATGACAACCAAGAGAAAAGGTGCCTTTGAGTTCATACGCTACGCAAAGATTCTGAATTCAAATTGAATACAACATTCATGGTGAAAGTCTAGTTCACGAAGGCATCCATATAGTGGTTTTGTCGATGAAGGTGACCAGACTGCACGTATGCGCAGACTTATTTGCGTTTTCGCAAAAATGAACATGGTCATAAAAACCCTTTCCCTAGAGCGGCTCAAATGTGGTCAATTGATTGATTGAGTTTTAGTTTTACGTCCTACCAACAGCTAAGGTCATACAGAGACGGGACCTTGGTGTAAAGACTCATAAGAAAGTCTAGAGAAGCCAGGGATCGAGTAGCACCACCGGGGTCAATTTTTTTTTTTTGGTTTGGGTTTTACGGCCCTTTCAAGATTAGTTCACTCATATCGAGCCGATCGTTAATCATAGGTGGGCGAAAACAGGAGTACCCGGAGAAAAACCACCTGACCTTCCGTTGCAGAACTTGGCGTCTCACACCCACCGGGGTCAAATACTCACGCCATGAAGTGTTTTTCATTACAAAAACACACATATTCAGTCATACTGACGAATTTTATCTCAAAACATAGTAAATGTGTAGATAGATCATTCTGCTACATTTTCATATTTGCGTTCCAAACATAGATTACGGGAACTCACCAGAACCGCCTCGTTCTAACGTGTACCCATAATCTCTGTTTTTCAGCAGAAAGAAGAAAAAATAATGTATACCCGCATTGGACCCCAGTAAAACCCAGTTTTCTTGTACAAAAGTTGGGTTTTAGGGGTTCAAAGTTTTTATGATATGTTGTGTTAGTTGTTGTTTTGGTTCTAAATCCCTTTCAAGAGTAATTTTATTAATACGAGTCGATCATCAATGGGAAAACAGTAAAAATGAGGTCAATAGGGGTGTACATTATTTTTCATATTCCTGCTCTAAAATATAGATTGTGGGTATTCGTCAGATCAGCCCTCTAGAGGTGCTTCTAACGAATACCCACAATCAATGTGGTGGGCTTTTGGGTATTCATAGCACTTTTATAACGAAAACACGTCTATATAAATTCGACCCCCTTAAACCCCCACTTTTTATATAGTAGGTTAAAAGGGTATTCATTGTTTTTTTTATTTCTGCTAAAAACAATAGATTGTGGGTACTCGATAGAACCGCCTCGTTTAGGCGGTTCTATCGAGCCTTTTGAGCAGCAATAAGAAAGGTTTTAGCTTTAAAAGAAAAGGTTCATTTATTTGGTGGTACACTTCTCAATACATTTGTATAGACGTGTTTTCGTAATGTATATAATCTGGTTTGGGCTTGTGGGTATTCATTAGAATCGCCCTGCCGAGGCGGTTCTATCGAGTACCCACAATCTTTTATTAGGCATAAGTATGAAAATTATCAGAACATTTTTTACCAAAACCATTCATTTTTAGTGCTTAGATTTTTAATATTTGAGCCAGCGCATGACAAAATCTACAGTAAGGCGTAAACAGTAAGGCTTGAGCGTCAGGTACCAACGCACAATACCTAAGCCTGCCAAGGAAAAGTTGAGCGACTTGGGCCGTCAATGCATAAAACAATATTGTTTCATTAGAAAATAAATGATCTCGTTACAAAAATGACTTTTCAATGCATTATAGGATTTATTAGATCTGAATAGATATAAAATTTTGAAATATTATGGAAATTGATTATTTTTATTTTTTCCCATGGGATATTTTCCCCATGGGAAGAAAACCCCATGGGGATATTTTCCCATGGGATTTTTTCGAATGCTTAAAAATTAGTTAAAAATTAATGGAGAAGATTTATTTTGAATCAAGGAACACTTTTATGCTAAAAATTGTTAGAAAAACGTGCTTTTGTTTTTTTTTCAAAATCCCCATGGGGATTTCAGTCATAAAAAATCCCATGGGAAAAAATCCCCATGGGAAAAAATATTTTTTTCCAATAATGCGTAAATATTGATATTTCATGTTAGTTTCACACTTACCATTCGTTTTTTCTTCAAAAACACTCATTATTTCGTTTTCTAATTTTTCCCATGGGGATTTTTTCCCATGGGGGAAAAATCCCCATGGGGATGGAAAAAATCCCCATGGGAAAACGTTTTTCCCATGGGGATTTCAAAAATCCCATGGGGATTTCGACCTTTACCCCAACATATTTTCTAATTGCTAATTTTTTTTGCGCCAAAATCCTATAGAAATTATTCACTACATCCAGTTCTATATAAAACAAGTTGTTTCAGGTGTCTAAGTGCCGCGGAATTACAAGGTAAGTTTGCCAAAAACTGGTTTGGCAAAGATTTTCTGGTGGCTGTTTATCTATCTATCTATCTATCTATCTATCTATCTATCTATCTATCTATCTATCTATCTATCTATCTATCTATCTATCTATCTATCTATCTATCTATCTATCTATCTATCTATCTTTCTGCAAATCGATAGAGTTATGTGTTGTCTATCAACATAAGCTTATATGTTTCATCATGACAAAATATACATTAAGCCTAAAGACAAGCCTGATCTATCTATCTATCTATCTATCTATCTATCTATCTATCTATCTATCTATCTATCTATCTATCTATCTATCTATCTATCTATCTATCTATCTATCATCTTATCTATCTATCTATCTATCTATCTATCTATATCTATCTATCTATCTATCTATCTATCTTTATCTTTCAGTATATACAATGAACAAAATCGAAAGTATAGTCATATATGTGTCTGTCCGTCTATCTATCTATCTATCTATCTATCTATCTATCTATCTATCTATCTATCTATCTATCTATCTATCTATCTATCTATCTATCTATCTTGTGCAACAGATATATCAATATATATAATATTAAAATTCCAAAAATTCTTCAGTCCAAAGGCAATAACGAATAAATTGTGTATCCTCTAAGAACAATGAACACATTCTCACAACATAAAAATTAATGAGTAAAAGTAGCTCAGGAACTGATTGAATCAGAACCCAAAGCCTATCCCAAACATCAAAGGGAAAGATCGACTAACACAACAACATCTTAACAAAGAATAAAACCACAGAGGACAAGCCGAGTTAGCAGCTCTTTCCCAAGCAGGTGGTAACTCAGTTACCTTTACTGAACTAAATAATTTAGACACACATAAGTGCTAAAATGAAAACATATCGAAATATAATAGCACAGACCATAAAACAAATGAAACCGCAACGAAAGTACCGCCTTGGGACTGTCAGTAACAAAATACTTGGGGGTTTAAACCGGTTTTGACCAGACTTGGTATACAAAATATAGTGCCACAGAGGCTTTTTCTGTTATTTAAACTTCATCAATGTGGCTAAACTCCAAAAGGTTTGAAAGAAAACGTATGATGTGTATGACTTAGCAAGCAGCAAGACATACAGAAAGCAAAATAAGCCTAAAATAGACTCGAAACCTGCTAAAATACATTATTTTCAACAAGTCAATCTTACTTTTAGAAAAAAATAGACATAAACCATAAATTTGTTAGTTCTCAGAACATGCATAAAGTTCTCAAAAGACAAAAACGGAGTATAAAATCTGCACTATCATATACCTATCTACCTATCTACCTGTCTATCTATCTATATCCAAATCGATATAGTTTTGTGTTGTCTATAACTAGATGCTTTATATCTTTCATCAAGAAAAATATACATTAAGTCGAAATTCAAGCATGATCTATATAGTTATCTATATATCTGTATATCTACCTATATTCTGTATATCTTTCAGTTAATAAAATAGACATTAAGTCGACAGCCTCTCCGTCTTTCTATCTATCTATCTATGTATCTATCTATCTATGTATCAATCTATCTATCTATCTATCTATCTATCTATCTATCTATCTATCTATCTATCTATCTATCTATCTATCTATCTATGTATGTATGTATCTATCTATCTATCTATCTCTCTATCTGCAAATCGATCGAGTTTTGTGTTGTCTATCAACAGATACTAAATTATTTCATCAAGAAAAATATACATTAAGTCGAAAATCTATCTATCTATCTATCTATCTATCTATCTATCTATCTATCTATCTATCTATCTATCTATCTGAATATTTTCATACCTACCTACGTACCTACCCAAGAGCAGTTCCTATATATTTTTCATCAGAAAAGAAGATAGACATTAAGTAGAAAATCAATCCTATCTGCAAATCGATCAAGTTTTACAGATCCTATATATCTTTCAAGAAAAATAAACATTAAATCGAAACTCAAGCCTGATCTTCTATCTATCTATCTATCTATCTATCTATCTATCTATCTATCTATCTATCTATCTATCTATCTATCTATCTATCTATCTATCTATCTGAATATTTTCATACCTACCTACGTACCTACCCAAGAGCAGTTCCTATATATTTTTCATCAGAAAAGAAGATAGACATTAAGTAGAAAATCAATCCTATCTGCAAATCGATCAAGTTTTACAGATCCTATATATCTTTCAAGAAAAATAAACATTAAATCGAAACTCAAGCCTGATCTTCTATCTATCTATCTATCTATCTATCTATCTATCTATCTATCTATCTATCTATCTATCTATCTATCTATCTATCTATCTGCAAATCGATAGAGTTTTGTGTTGTCTATCAACATAAGTTTATATCTTTCATCAAGAAAAATATACATTAAGTCGAAGTCAAGCCTGAACTATCTGTCTATTTATCTAACCATTTTAATAGCTACCTACCAACCTACCTATGAAAAACAGATCCTATATATCTTTTATCAGGAAAATTATATATTAAAGCGAAAGTCAAGCCTGAATTATCTATTTATCTATCTTATCTATATATCTATCTATCTGTCTTATCTATCTAACTATCTGAATATTTCCATACCGACCCACGTACCTACCTATCTGCAAAGAACAGATCCTATATATCTTTCATCAGAAAAAAAGATAATTATTAAGTCGAATTCAATCCTATCTGCAAATGAATCGAGTTTTATGTTGTCTTTTAACAGATCCTGTTAATCTTTCAACATTAAGTCGAAAGTCAAGCCTGATCTATCTATCTATTTATCTATCTATCTATCTATCTACCTGCAAATCGATAGAGTTTTGTGTTGTCTATCAACATAGGCTTATATCTTTCATCAAGAAAAAATATGCATTAAGTCGAAAGTCAAGCCTGAACTATCTATCCATTTATCTATCTATCAATCTATCTATCAATAAAGAATAAAAAAGAGTATCCTATGAACAATGCACACATTCTAAAAACCTGAAGTGGGACAGACTACAAAGTTTAGGCTGCTAAAGCCGCTTTAGTAACCATGTTAAAATTTGGTGAAGAAAACCAATAGGAAACTATGCTGAAATTTAATTAAATATTTCAAATGGTCACTTGAAAGATCTATCTATCTATCTATCTATCTATCTATCTATCTATCTATCTATCTATCTATCTATCTATCTATCTATCTATCTATCTGTCTATCTATCTATCTATTTTCATACCTACCTACCAACCTACCCATGAACAATATATATATATATCTTTTATTAGGAAAACATTAAATCGATAGTCAAGCCTGATTTATTAATAAATCTATCTATCTATCTATCTATCTATCTATCTATCTATCTATCTATCTATTATGTCGAAAATCAAGCCAAATCAATCTATCTATCTATCTATCTATCTATCTATCTATCTATCTATCTATCTATCTATCTATCTTTCTATCTATCTATCTATCTATCTATCTATCAGAAAAAAAGATAATTATTAAGTCGAATTCAATCCTAACTGCAAATGTATCGAGTTTTATGTTGTCTTTTAACAGATCCTGTTAATCTTTCAACATTAAGACGAAAGTCGAAAGTCAAGCCTGATCTATCTATCTATTTATCTATCTATCTATCTATCTATCTATCTATCTATCTATCTATCTATCTATCTATCTACCTGCAAATCGATAGAGTTTTGTGTTGTCTATCAACATAGGCTTATATCTTTCATCAAGAAAAAATATGCATTAAGTCGAAAGTCAAGCCTGAACTATCTATCTATCTATCTATCTATCTATCTATCTATCTATCTATCTATCTATCTATCTATCTATCTATCTATCTATCTATCTATCTTACCTATCTATCTATCTATCTATCTGAATATTTTGATACCTACATACATATCTACATAAGAGCTGATCCTATATATCTTTCATCAGCAAAAAAGATAGACATTAAGTCGAAAATAAATTGTATCTGCAAATCGATCGAGGTTTAAAGATCCTATATATCTTTCACCAAGAAAAAATAAACATTAAATCGAAAGTCAGGCCTGATCTATCTATCTATCTATTTGAATATTTTCATACCTACCTACGTACCTACCTATCAGCAAAGAGCAGATCCTATATATCTTTCATCAGAAAAAAGATAAACATTAAGTCGAAAATAAATCCTATCTGCAAATGACTCGAGTTTTGTGTTGTCTCCTAACAGATCCTATATATCTTTCAACATTAAGTCGAAAGTCAAGCCTATCTATCTATCTATCTATCTATCTATCTATCTATCTATCTATCTATCTATCTTTCTGAAAATCGATAGAGTTATGTGTTGTCTCAACATAGGCTTATATCTTTCATGAAGAAAAATTATACATTAAGTCGGAAGGCAAGACTGAACTATCAATCTATCTATCTATCTATCTATCTATCTATCTATCTATCTATCTATCTATCTATCTATCTATCTATCTATCTATCTATCTATCTATCTATCCGAATATTGTCATACCTACCTATGTACCTACCTACCTGCAAAGAGCAGATCCTATATATCTTTCATCAGAAAAAAGATAAACATTAAGTCGAAAAACAATCCTACCGAGTTTTGTGTTGTCTCCCAACAGATCCTATATATCTTTCATCAAGAAAAAATAAACATTAAGTCGAAAGTCAAGCCTGATCTATCTATCTATCTATCTATCTATCTATCTATCTATCTATCTATCTATCTATCTATCTATCTATCTATCTATCTATCTATCTATCTATCCTTTTATCTATCTATATATCTATCTATCTATCTATCTATCTATCTATCTATCTATCTATCTATCTATCTATCTATCTATCTATCTATCTGCAAATCGATAGAGTTATGTGTTGTCTATCAACATATGCTTATATGTTTCGTCAAGACAAAATATACATTAAGTCGAAAGTCAAAATAGAAGTGAAGGCAATGATCAGGAATCGATACAATTAACCCACAGCTCCTATCAGTTACACCAAAGGGAAAGAAACACAAACATGAAGTAACAAGACTCTAATGGAAACATCGATAGCGGAAAGCCAAAAGGACAGTTAGTTACCTGAGTTACATTAAGCCTGAACTATCAATCATTCTATCTATCTATCTATCTATCTATCTATCTATCTATCTATCTATCTATCTATCTATCTATCTATCTATCTATCTATCTATCTAGCTATCTGTCTATCTTTATCTTTCAGTATATACAATAGACAAACTCGAAAGTATATCCATATATATCTGTCCATCTATCTATGTATCTAAGTGAAACTGGCCCAGTAGTTTCAGAGGGGAAGTCCTTTGAAAATGTTTACGGACGACGACGGACGACGGGCGCTGGAGACTAATTCTATAAACTCCCCCGCAGCCCTTGGATCAGGGGAGCTAAAAATATACATTAAGTCGAAAATCAAGCCTGATATATCTATCTATCTATCTGAATATTTTCATACCTACCTACGTACCTACCCAAGAGCAGATCCTATATATCTTTCATCAGAAAAAAGATAGACATTAAGTCGAAAATCAATCCTATCTGCAAATCGATCGAGTTTTACAGATCCTATATATCTTTCAAGAAAAATAAACATTAAATCGAAACTCAAGCCTAATCTATCTATCTATCTATCTATCTATCTATCTATCTATCTATCTATCTATCTATCTATCTATCTATCTATCAATCTATCAATCTATTTGCATATCGATAGAGTTTTGTGTTGTCTACCAACATAGGTTTATATCTTTCATCAAGAAAAAATATACATTTATGTCGAAAGTCAATCCTGAACTATCTATCTATCTATCTATCTATCTATCTATCTACCTATCTATCTATCTATCTATCTATCTATCTATCTATCTATCTATCTATCTATCTATCTATCTATCTATCTATCTATCTATCTATCTATCATTCTTCTAATCGATAGAGCTATGTGTTGTCTATCAACATATGCTTATGTCTTTCATCAAGAAAAATATGCATTAAGACGAAAGTCAAGCCTGATCTATCTATCTATCTTTCTATCTATCTATCTATCTATCTATCTATCTATCTATCTATCTATCTATCTTTCTATCTTTCTATCTATCTATCTATCCGAATATTTTCATACCTACCTACGTTCCTATCTACCTGAAAAGAGCAGATCCTATATATCTTTCATCAGAAAAAGATAAACATTAAGTCGAAAATCAATCCAACCGAGATTTTGGTGTCTCCCAACAGATCCTATATATCTTTCATCAAGAAAAATAAACATTAAGTCGAAAGTCAAGCCTGATCTATCTATCTATCTATCTATCTATCTATCTATCTATCTATCTATCTATCTATCTATCTATCTATCTATCTATCTATCTATCTATCTATCTATCTATCTATCATTCTTCAAATCGATAGAGCTATGTGTTGTCTATCAACATATGCTTATATCTTTAATCAAGAAAAAATATACATTAAGTCGAAAGTCAGGCCTGATCTATCTATCTATCTCATATCTATCTATCTATCTATCTATCTATCTATCTATCTATCTATCTATCTATCTATCTATCTATCTATCTATCTTCCTATCTATCTATCTATCTATCTATCTATCTATCTATCTATCTATCTTCAAATCCATAGAGCTATGTGTTGTCTATCAACATATGCTTATATGTTTCATCAAGAAAAAATATACATTAAGACGAAAGTCAAGCCTGATCTATCTATCTATCTGTATATATATCTACCTATCTATATATCTATCTATCTATCCGAATATTGTCATACCTACCTACGTTCCTATCTACCTGCAAAAGCAGATCCAATATATCTTTCATCAGAAAAAGATAAACATTAAGTCGAAAATCAATCCTACCGAGTTGTTCGTTGTCTCCCAACAGATCCTATAGGTCTTTCATCAAGAAAAATAAACATTAAGTCGAAAAATCAAGATTCTATATATCTTTCATCAGAAAAAAAGATAGACATTAAGTCGAAAATCCATCCTATCTGCAAATCGATCGAGTTTTACAAATCCTATATATCTTTCAAGAAATATAAACATTAAAACGAAAGTCAAGCCTGATCTATCTATCTATCTATCTATCTATCTATCTATCTATCTATCTATCTATCTATCTATCTATCTATCTATCTATCCATCTATCTATCTATCTATCTATCTATGTATCTAACTATCTATCTATCTATCTATTTATCTTTCTATCTATCTATCTATCTCTCTATCTATCTATCTATCTATCTGTCCATATATCTGAATATTTTCATAACTACCTACGTACCTACATACCTGCAAAAAGCAGATCCTATATATCTTTCATCAGAAAAAAAATACACATTAAGTCGAAAATCAATCCTACCGAGTTTTTTTTTGTCTCCCAAAAGATCCTATATATCTTTCATCAAGAAAAATAAACATTAAGTCGAAAGTCAAGCCTGATCTATCTATCTATCTATCTATCTATCTATCTATCTATCTATCTATCTATCCGAATATTGTCATACCTACCTACGTACCTATCTACCTGCAAAGAGCAGATCCTATATATCTTTCATCAGAAAAAAGATAAACATTAAGTCGAAAATCAATCCTACCGAGTTTTTTGTTGTCTCCCAACAGATCCTATATATCTTTCATCAAGAAAAATAAACATTAAGTCGAAAGCCAAGCCTGATCTATCTATCTATCTATCTATCTATCTATCTATCTATCTATCTATCTATCTATCTATCTATCTATCTATCTATCTATCTGAATATTTTCATACCTACCTACGTACCTACCTACTTGAAAGAGCAGATCCTATAAATCTTTCATCAGAAAAAAGATAGACATTAAGTCGAAAATCAATCCTATCTGCAATTCGATCAAATATTACAGATCCTATATATTTTTCATCAAAACAAAATAAACATTAAGTCGAAAGTCAAGCCTGATCTATCTGCCTATCTATCTGCCTATCTATCTATCTATCTATCTATCTATCTATCTATCTATCTATCTATCTATCTATCTATCTATCTATCTATCTATCTATCTTGTGTTGTCTCCCAACAGATCCTATCTATCTTTCATCGAGAACAAATAAACATAAAGACGAATGTTAAACATTAAGTCGAAAATCAATCCTACCGAGTTTTGTTTTGTCTCCCAATAGATCCTATATATCTTTCATCAAGAAAAATAAACATTAAGTCGAAAGTCAAGCCTGATCTATCTATCTATCTATCTATCTATCTATCTATCTATCTATCTATCTATCTATCTATTTATCTATCTATCTATCTATCTATCTATCTATCTATCTATCTATCTTGTGTTGTCTCCCAACAGATCCTTTTTATCTTTCATCGAGAAAAAATAAACATTGAGACGAATGTCAAGCCTGATCTATCTATCTATCTATCTATCTATCTTTCTATCTATCTATCTTTCTGCAAATCGATAGAGTTATGTGTTGTCTATCAACATAAGCTTATATGTTTCATCATGACAAAATATACATTAAGCCTAAAGACAAGCCTGATCTATCTATCTATCTATCTATCTATCTATCTATCTATCTATCTATCTATCTATCTATCTATCTATCTATCTATCTATCTATCATCTTATCTATCTATCTATCTATCTATCTATCTATCTATATCTATCTATCTATCTATCTATCTATCTATATCTATCTATCTATCTATCTATCTATCTATCTATCTATCTATCTATCTTTATCTTTCAGTATATACAATAAACAAAATCGAAAGTATAGTCATATATGTGTCTGGCCTGTATATCTATCTATCTATCTATCTATCTATCTATCTATCTATCTATCTATCTATCTATCTATCTATCTATCTATCTATCTATCTATCTATGTATCTTGTGCAACAGATATATCAATATATATAATATTAAAATTCCAAAAATTCTTCAGTCCAAAGGCAATAACGAATAAATTGTGTATCCTCTAAAAACAATGAACACATTCTCACAACATAAAAATTAATGAGTAAAAGTAGCTCAGGAACTGATTGAATCAGAACATAAAGCCTATCCCAAACATCAAAGGGAAAGATCGACTAACACAACAACATCTTAACAAAGAATAAAACCACAGAGGACAAGCCGAGTTAGCAGCTCTTTCCCAAGCAGGTGGTAACTCAGTTACCTTTACTGAACTAAATAATTTAGACACACATAAGTGCTAAAATGAAAACATATCGAAATATAATAGCGCAGACCATAAAACAAATGAAACCGCAACGAAAGTACCGCCTTGGGACTGTCAGTAACAAAATACTGGGGGGTTTAAACCGGTTTTGACCAGACTTGGTATACAAAATATAGTGCCACAGAGGCTTTTTCTGTTATTTAAACTTCATCAATGTGGCTAAACTCCAAAAGGTTTGAAAGAAAACGTATGATGTGTATGACTTAGCAAGCAGCAAGACATACAGAAAGCAAAATAAGCCTAAAATAGACTCGAAACCTGCTAAAATACATTATTTTCAACAAGTCAATCTTACTTTTAGAAAAAAATAGACATAAACCATAAATTTGTTAGTTCTCAGAACATGCATAAAGTTCTCAAAAGACAAAAACGGAGTATAAAATCTGCACTATCATATACCTATCTACCTATCTACCTGTCTATCTATCTATATCCAAATCGATAGAGTTTTGTGTTGTCTATAACTAGATGCTTTATATCTTTCATCAAGAAAAATATACATTAAGTCGAAATTCAAGCATGATCTATATAGTTATCTATATATCTACCTATAATCTGTATATCTTTCAGTTAATAAAATAGACATTAAGTCGACAGTCTCTCCGTCTTTCTATCTATCTGTCTATGTATCTATCTATCTATGTATCTATCTATCTATCTATCTATCTTTCTATCTATCTATGTATGTATGTATGTATCTATCTATCTATCTATCTATCTATCTATCTATCTATCTATCTATCTATCTATCTATCTATCTATCTCTCTATCTCTCTATCTGCAAATCGATCGAGTTTTGTGTTGTCTATCAACAGATACTAAATTATTTCATCAAGACAAATATACATAAAGTCGAAAATCTATCTATCTATCTATCTATCTATCTATCTATCTATCTATCTATCTATCTATCTATCTATCTATCTATCTATCTATCTATCTATCTATCTATCTATCTATCTATCTATCTGAATATTTTCATACCTACTTACGTACCTACCCAAGAGCAGTTCCTATATATTTTTCATCAGAAAAGAAGATAGACATTAAGTAGAAAATCAATCCTATCTGCAAATCGATCGAGTTTTACAGATCCTATATATCTTTCAAGAAAAATAAACATTAAATCGAAACTCAAGCCTGATCTTCTATCTATCTATCTATCTATCTATCTATCTATCTATCTATCTATCTATCTATCTATCTATCTATCTATCTATCTATCTATCTATCTATCTGCAAATCGATAGAGTTTTGTGTTGTCTATCAACATAAGTTTATATCTTTCATCAAGAAAAATATACATTAAGTCGAAGTCAAGCCTGAACTATCTGTCTATTTATCTAACCATTTTAATAGCTACCTACCAACCTACCTATGAAAAACAGATCCTATATATCTTTTATCAGGAAAATTATATATTAAAGCGAAAGTCAAGCCTGAATTATCTATTTATCTATCTTATCTATATATCTATCTATCTATCTGTCTTATCTATCTATCTATCTGAATATTTCCATACCGACCTACGTACCTACCTATCTGCAAAGAACAGATCCTATATATCTTTCATCAGAAAAAAAGATAATTATTAAGTCGAATTCAATCCTATCTGCAAATGAATCGAGTTTTATGTTGTCTTTTAACAGATCCTGTTAATCTTTCAACATTAAGTCGAAAGTCAAGCCTGATCTATCTATCTATTTATCTATCTATCTATCTATCTACCTGCAAATCGATAGAGTTTTGTGTTGTCTATCAACATAGGCTTATATCTTTCATCAAGAAAAAATATGCATTAAGTCGAAAGTCAAGCCTGAACTATCTATCCATTTATCTATCTATCAATCTATCTATCAATAAAGAATAAAAAAGAGTATCCTATGAACAATGCACACATTCTAAAAACCTGAAGTGGGACAGACTACAAAGTTTAGGCTGCTAAAGCCGCTTCAGTAACCATGTTAAAATGTGGTGAAGAAAACCAATAGGAAACTATGCTGAAATTTAATTAAATATTTCAAATGGACACTTGAAAGATCTATCTATCTATCTATCTATCTATCTATCTATCTATCTATCTATCTATCTATCTATCTATCTATCTATCTATCTATCTATCTATCTGTCTATCTATCTATCTATTTTCATACCTACCTACCAACCTACCCATGAACAATATATATATATCTTTTATTAGGAAAACATTAAATCGATAGTCAAGCCTGATTTATTAATAAATCTATCTATCTATCTATCTATCTATCTATCTATCTATCTATCTATCTATCTATCTATTATGTCGAAAATCAAGCCAAATCAATCTATCTATCTATCTATCTATCTATCTATCTATCTATCTATCTATCTATCTAACTATCTATCTATCAGAAAAAAAGATAATTATTAAGTCGAGTTCAATCCTATCTGCAAATGTATCGAGTTTTATGTTGTCTTTTAACAGATCCTGTTAATCTTTCAACATTAGGTCGAAAGTCGAACGTCAAGCCTGATCTATCTATCTATTTATCTATCTATCTATCTATCTACCTGCAAATCGATAGAGTTTTGTGTTGTCTATCAACATAGGCTTATATCTTTCATCAAGAAAAAATATGCATTAAGTCTAAAGTCAAGCCTGAACTATTTATCTATCTATCTATCTATCTATCTATCTATCTATCTATCTATCTATCTATCTATCTATCTATCTATCTATCTATCTAACTATCTATCTATCTATCTATCTGAATATTTTGATACCTACATACATATCTACCTAAGAGCTGATCCTATATATCTTTCATCAGCAAAAAGATAGACATTAAGTCGAAAATAAATTGTATCTGCAAATCGATCGAGGTTTAAAGATCCTATATATCTTTCACCAAGAAAAAATAAACATTAAATCGAAATTCAGGCCTGATCTATCTATCTATCTATCTATTTGAATATTTTCATACCTACGTACCTACCTATCAGCAAAGAGCAGATCCTATATATCTTTCATCAGAAAAAAGATAAACATTAAGTCGAAAATAAATCCTATCTGCAAATGAATCGAGCTTTGTGTTGTCTCCTAACAGATCCTATATATCTTTCAACATTAAGTCGAAAGTCAAGCCTATCTATCTATCTATCTATCTATCTATCTATCTATCTATCTATCTATCTATCTATCTATCTATCTATCTATCTATCTATCTATCTATCTATCTATCTATCTATCTATATATCTATCTATCTATCTATCTATCTATCTATCTTTCTGAAAATCGATAGAGTTATGTATTGTCTCAACATAGGCTTATATCTTTCATGAAGAAAAATTATACATTAAGTCGGAAGGCAAGACTGAACTATCAATCTATCTATCTATCTATCTATCTATCTATCTATCTATCTATCTATCTATCTATCTATCTATCTATCTATCCGAATATTGTCATACCTACCTACGTACCTACCTACCTGCAAAGAGCAGATCCTATATATCTTTCATCAGAAAAAAGATAGACATTAAGTCGAAAAACAATCCTACCGAGTTTTGTGTTGTCTCCCAACAGATCCTATATATCTTTCATCAAGAAAAAATAAACATTAAGTCGAAAGTCAAGCCTGATCTATCTATCTATCTATCTATCTATCTATCTATCTATCTATCTATCTATCTATCTATCTATCTATCTATTTATCTATCTATCTATCTATCTATCTATCTATCTATCTATCTATCTATCTATCTATCTATCTATCTTTCTGCAAATCGATAGAGTTATGTGTTGTCTATCAACATAAGCTTATATGTTTCATCATGACAAAATATACATTAAGCCTAAAGACAAGCCTGATCTATCTATCTATCTATCTATCTATCTATCTATCTATCTATCTATCTATCTATCTATCTATCTATCTATCTATCTATCTATCTATCCATTTATCTATCTATCTATCTATCTATCTATCTATCTATCTATCTATCTATCTATCTATCTGCAAATCGATAGAGTTATGTGTTGTCTATCAACATATGCTTATATGTTTCGTCAAGACAAAATATACATTAAGTCGAAAGTCAAAATAGAAGTGAAGGCAATGATCAGGAATCGATACAATTAACCCACAGCTCCTATCAGTTACACCAAAGGGAAAGAAACACAAACATGAAGTAATAAGACTCTAATGGAAACATCGATAGCGGAAAGCCAAAAGGACAGTTAGTTACCTGAGTTACATTAAGCCTGAACTATCAATCATTCTATCTATCTATCTATCTATCTATCTATCTATCTATCTATCTATCTATCTATCTATCTATCTATCTATCTATCTATCTATCTATCTTTATCTTTCAGTATATACAATAGACAAACTCGAAAGTATATCCATATATATCTGTCCATCTATCTATGTATCTAAGTGAAACTGGCCCAGTAGTTTCAGAGGGGAAGTCCTTTGAAAATGTTTGCGGACGACGACGGACGACGGGCGCTGGAGACTAATTCTATAAGCTCCCCCGCAGCCCTTGGCTCAGGGGAGCTAAAAATATACATTAAGTCGAAAATCAAGCCTGATATATCTATCTATCTATCTGAATATTTTCATACCTACCTACGTACCTACCCAAGAGCAGATCCTATATATCTTTCATCAGAAAAAAGATAGACATTAAGTCGAAAATCAATCCTATCTGCAAATCGATCGAGTTTTACAGATCCGATATATCTTTCAAGAAAAATAAACATTAAATCGAAACTCAAGCCTAATCTTCTATCTATCTATCTATCTATCTATCTATCTATCTATCTATCTATCTATCTATCTATCTATCAATCTATCAATCTATCTGCATATCGATAGAGTTTTGTGTTGTCTATCAACATAGGTTTATATCTTTCATCAAGAAAAATATACATTTATGTCGAAAGTCAATCCTGAACAATCTATCTATCTATCTATCTATCTATCTATCTATCTATCTATCTATCTATCTATCTATCTATCTATCTATCTTTCTATCTATCTATCCGAATATTTTCATACCTACCTACGTTCCTATCTACCTGCAAAGAGCAGATCCTATATATCTTTCATCAGAA
Organism: Lucinisca nassula; assembly: GCA_963580285.1. Taxonomy (NCBI): domain Eukaryota; kingdom Metazoa; phylum Mollusca; class Bivalvia; order Lucinida; family Lucinidae; genus Lucinisca; species Lucinisca nassula. The sequence continues at coordinate 108,292,642 of OY757017.1, read as the reverse complement.
AAAGATAAACATTAAGTCGAAAATCAATCCTACCGAGATTTTGGTGCCTCCCAACAGATCCTATATATCTTTCATCAAGAAAAATAAACATTAAGTCGAAAGTCAAGCCTGATCTATCTATCTATCTATCTATCTATCATTCTTCAAATCGATAGAGCTATGTGTTGTCTATCAACATATGCTTATATCTTTAATCAAGAAAAAATATACATTAAGTCGAAAGTCAAGCCTGATCTATCTATCTATCTATCTATCTATCTATCTATCTATCTATCTATCTATCTATCTATCTATCTATCTATCTATCTATCTATCTATCTATCTATCTATCTATCTATCCGAATATTTTCATACCTACCTAAGTTCCCATCTACCTGCAAAGAGCAGATCCTAAACATTACGTCGAAAATCAATCCTACCCGAGTTTTTGTTGTCTCCCAACAGATCCTATATATCTTTCATCAAGAAAAATAAACATTAAGTCGAAAGTCAAGCCTGATCTATCTATCTATCTATCTATCTATCTATCTATCTATCTATCTATCTATCTATCTATCTATCTATCTATCTATCTATCTATCTATCTATCTATCTATCTGCATATCCATAGAGTTTTCTGTTGTCTATCAACATAGGTTTATATCTTTAATCAAGAAAAAATATACATTAAGTCGAAAGTCAAGCCTGATCTATCTATCTATCTATCTATCTATCTATCTATCTATCTATCTATCTATCTATCTATCTATCTATCTATCTATCTATCTATCTTCAAATCCATAGAGCTATGTGTTGTCTATCAACATATGCTTATATGTTTCATCAAGAAAAAATATACATTAAGACGAAAGTCAAGCCTGATCTATCTATCTATCTGTCTATATATCTACTATCTATATATCTATCTATCTATCCGAATATTGTCATACCTACCTACGTTACTATCTACCTGCAAAGAGCAGATCCTATATATCTTTCATCAGAAAAAGATAAACATTAAGTCGAAAATCAATCCTACCGAGTTGTTCGTTGTCTCCCAACAGATCCTATAGGTCTTTCATCAAGAAAAATAAACATTAAGTCGAAAATCAAGATTCTATATATCTATATATCAGAAAAAAAGATAGACATTAAGTCGAAAATCCATCCTATCTGCAAATCGATCGAGTTTTACAAATCCTATATATCTTTCAAGAAATATAAACATTAAAACGAAAGTCAAGCCTGATCTATCTATCTATCTATCTATCTATCTATCTATCTATCTATCTATCTATCTATCTATCTATCTATCTATCTATCTATCTATCTATCTATCTATCTATCTATCTATCTATCAATCTATCTAACTATCGATCTATCTATCTATCTATCTATCTATCTATATATCTATCTATCTATCTATCTGTCCATATATCTGAATATTTTCATACCTACCTACGTACGTACATACCTGCAAAAAGCAGATCCTGTATATCTTTCATCAGAAAAAAGATAAACATTAAGTCGAAAATCAATCCTACCGAGTTTTGTTTTGTCTCCCAACAGATCCTATATATATTTCATCAATAAAAATAAACATTAAGTCGAAACTCAAGCCTAATCTTCTATCTATCTATCTATCTATCTATCTATCTATCTATCTATCTATCTATCTATCTATCTATCTATCAATCTATCAATCTATCTGCATATCGATAGAGTTTTGTGTTGTCTATCAACATAGGTTTATATCTTTCATCAAGAAAAATATACATTTATGTCGAAAGTCAATCCTGAACAATCTATCTATCTATCTATCTATCTATCTTTCTATCTATCTATCTTTCTATCTATCTATCCGAATATTTTCATACCTACCTACGTTCCTATCTACCTGCAAAGAGCAGATCCTATATATCTTTCATCAGAAAAAGATAAACATTAAGTCGAAAATCAATCCTACCGAGATTTTGGTGTCTCCCAACAGATCCTATATATCTTTCATCAAGAAAAATAAACATTAAGTCGAAAGTCAAGCCTGATCTATCTATCTATCTATCTATCTATCTATCTATCTATCTATCTATCTATCTATCTATCTATCTATCTATCTATCTATCTATCTATCTATCTATCTATCTATCATTCTTCAAATCGATAGAGCTATGTGTTGTCTATCAACATATGCTTATATCTTTAATCAAGAAAAAATATACATTAAGTCGAAAGTCAAGCCTGATCTATCTATCTATCTATCTATCTATCTATCTATCTATCTATCTATCTATCTATCTATCTATCTATCTATCTATCTATCCGAATATTTTCATACCTACCTAAGTTCCCATCTACCTGCAAAGAGCAGATCCTAAACATTACGTCGAAAATCAATCCTACCCGAGTTTTTGTTGTCTCCCAACAGATCCTATATATCTTTCATCAAGAAAAATAAACATTAAGTCGAAAGTCAAGCCTGATCTATCTATCTATCTATCTATCTATCTATCTATCTATCTATCTATCTATCTATCTATCTATCTATCTATCTATCTATCTGCATATCCATAGAGTTTTCTGTTGTCTATCAACATAGGTTTATATCTTTAATCAAGAAAAAATATACATTAAGTCGAAAGTCAAGCCTGATCTATCTATCTATCTATCTATCTATCTATCTATCTATCTATCTATCTATCTATCTATCTTCAAATCCATAGAGCTATGTGTTGTCTATCAACATATGCTTATATGTTTCATCAAGAAAAAATATACATTAAGACGAAAGTCAAGCCTGATCTATCTATCTATCTGTCTATATATCTACTATCTATATATCTATCTATCTATCCGAATATTGTCATACCTACCTACGTTACTATCTACCTGCAAAGAGCAGATCCTATATATCTTTCATCAGAAAAAGATAAACATTAAGTCGAAAATCAATCCTACCGAGTTGTTCGTTGTCTCCCAACAGATCCTATAGGTCTTTCATCAAGAAAAATAAACATTAAGTCGAAAATCAAGATTCTATATATCTTTCATCAGAAAAAAAGATAGACATTAAGTCGAAAATCCATCCTATCTGCAAATCGATCGAGTTTTACAAATCCTATATATCTTTCAAGAAATATAAACATTAAAACGAAAGTCAAGCCTGATCTATCTATCTATCTATCTATCTATCTATCTATCTATCTATCTATCTATCTATCTATCTATCTATCTATCTATCTATCTATCTATCTATCTATCAATCTATCTAACTATCGATCTATCTATCTATCTATCTATCTATCTATCTATCTATCTATATATCTATCTATCTATCTATCTGTCCATATATCTGAATATTTTCATACCTACCTACGTACGTACATACCTGCAAAAAGCAGATCCTGTATATCTTTCATCAGAAAAAAGATAAACATTAAGTCGAAAATCAATCCTACCGAGTTTTGTTTTGTCTCCCAACAGATCCTATATATATTTCATCAATAAAAATAAACATTAAGTCGAAACTCAAGCCTAATCTTCTATCTATCTATCTATCTATCTATCTATCTATCTATCTATCAATCTATCAATCTATCTGCATATCGATAGAGTTTTGTGTTGTCTATCAACATAGGTTTATATCTTTCATCAAGAAAAATATACATTTATGTCGAAAGTCAATCCTGAACAATCTATCTATCTATCTATCTATCTATCTTTCTATCTATCTATCTTTCTATCTATCTATCCGAATATTTTCATACCTACCTACGTTCCTATCTACCTGCAAAGAGCAGATCCTATATATCTTTCATCAGAAAAAGATAAACATTAAGTCGAAAATCAATCCTACCGAGATTTTGGTGTCTCCCAACAGATCCTATATATCTTTCATCAAGAAAAATAAACATTAAGTCGAAAGTCAAGCCTGATCTATCTATCTATCTATCTATCTATCTATCTATCTATCTATCTATCTATCTATCTATCTATCTATCTATCTATCATTCTTCAAATCGATAGAGCTATGTGTTGTCTATCAACATATGCTTATATCTTTAATCAAGAAAAAATATACATTAAGTCGAAAGTCAAGCCTGATCTATCTATCTATCTATCTATCTATCTATCTATCTATCTATCTATCTATCTATCTATCTATCTATCTATCTATCTATCTATCTATCTATCCGAATATTTTCATACCCACCTAAGTTCCCATCTACCTGCAAAGAGCAGATCCTAAACATTACGTCGAAAATCAATCCTACCCGAGTTTTTGTTGTCTCCCAACAGATCCTATATATCTTTCATCAAGAAAAATAAACATTAAGTCGAAAGTCAAGCCTGATCTATCTATCTATCTATCTATCTATCTATCTATCTATCTATCTATCTATCTATCTATCTATCTATCTATCTATCTATCTATCTATCTGCATATCCATAGAGTTTTCTGTTGTCTATCAACATAGGTTTATATCTTTAATCAAGAAAAAATATACATTAAGTCGAAAGTCAAGCCTGATCTATCTATCTATCTCATATCTATCTATCTATCTATCTATCTATCTATCTATCTATCTATCTATCTATCTATCTATCTATCTTTCTGAAAATCGATAGAGTTATGTGTTGTCTCAACATAGGCTTATAGCTTTCATGAGGAAAAATTATACATTAAGTCGGAAGGCAAGACTGAACTATCAATCTATCTATCTATCTATCTATCTATCTATCTATCTATCTATCTATCTATCTATCTATCTATCTATCTATCTATCTATCTATCTTTATCTTTCAGTATATACAATAGACAAACTCGAAAGTATATCCATATATATCTGTCCATCTATCTATGTATCTAAGTGAAACTGGCCCAGTAGTTTCAGAGGGGAAGTCCTTTGAAAATGTTTGCGGACGACGACGGACGACGGGCGCTGGAGACTAATTCTATAAGCTCCCCCGCAGCCCTTGGCTCAGGGGAGCTAAAAATATACATTAAGTCGAAAATCAAGCCTGATATATCTATCTATCTATCTGAATATTTTCATACCTACCTACGTACCTACCCAAGAGCAGATCCTATATATCTTTCATCAGAAAAAAGATAGACATTAAGTCGAAAATCAATCCTATCTGCAAATCGATCGAGTTTTACAGATCCGATATATCTTTCAAGAAAAATAAACATTAAATCGAAACTCAAGCCTAATCTTCTATCTATCTATCTATCTATCTATCTATCTATC
>OY757017.1:108232411-108282411 GCA_963580285.1 Lucinisca nassula | reverse complement strand
TCTACCTATCTACCTGTCTATCTATCTATATCCAAATCGATAGAGTTTTGTGTTATCTATAACTAGATGCAATATATCTTTCATCAAGAAAAATAAACATTAAGTCGAAATTCAAGCATGATCTATCTATTTATCTATATATCTGTATATCTACCTATATTCTGTATATCTTTCAGTTAATAAAATAGACATTAAGTCGACAGTCTCTCCGTCTATCTATCTATCTATCTATCTATCTATCTATCTATCTATCTATCTATCTATCTATCTATCTATCTATCTATCTATCTATCTATCTATCTATCTTGTGTTGTCTCCCAACAGATCCTATCTATCTTTCATCTATCTATATATCTATATATCTGTATATCTACCTATATTCTGTATATCTTTCAGTTGATAAAATTGACATTAAGTCGACAGTCTCTCCGTCTATCTATCTATCTATCTATCTATCTATCTATCTATCTGCAAATCGATCGAGTTTTGTGTTGTCTATCAACAGATACTAAATTATTTCATCAAGAAAAATATACATTAAGTCGAAAATCAAGCCCTATCTATCTATCTATCTATCTATCTATCTATCTATCTATCTATCTATCTATCTATATATCTATCTATCTATCTATCTATCTATAGAGCTATGTGTTGTCTATCAACATATCTATCTGAATATTTTCATACCTACCTACGTACCTACCCAAGAGCAGATCCTATATATCTTTCATCAGAAAAGAAGATAGACATTAAGTCGAAAATCAATCCTGTCTGCAAATCGATCGAGTTTTACAGATCCTATATATCTTTCAAGAAAAATAAACATTAAATCGAAACTCAAGCCTGATCTATCTATCTATCTATCTATCTATCTATCTATCTATCTATCTATCTATCTATCTATCTATCTATCTATCTTTTTATCTATCTTCAAATCGATAGAGCTATGTGTTGTCTATCAACATATGCTTATATCTTTCATCAAGAAAAAATATACATTTAGACGAAAGTCAAGCCTGATCTATCTATCTATCTATCTATCTATCTATCTATCTATCTATCTATCTATCTATCTATCTATCTATCTATTAATCAATATAAACACTAAATCAAAAGTCAAGCCTGATCTATCTATCTATCTATCTATCTATCTATCTATCTATCTATCTATCTATCTATCTATCTATCTGCCAATCGATAGAGTTTTGTGTTGTCTATCAACATAGGTTTATATCTTTCATAAAAAAATATACATTAAGTCGAAGTCAAGCCTGAACTATCTGTCTATTTATCTAACCATTTTCATAGGGACGGTCACCAGCCTACCTATGAAAAACAGTTCCTATATATCTTTTATCAGGAAAATTATATATTAAAGCGAAAGTCGAGCCTGAATTATCTATATATCTATCTTATCTATCTATCTATCTATCTATCTATCTATCTATCTATCTATCTATCTATCTATCTATCTATCTATCTGAATATTTTCATACCGACCTACGTACCTACATATCTGCAAAGAACAGATCCTATATATCTTTCATCAGAAAAAAGATAGTCATTAAGTCGAATTCAATCCTATCTGCAAATGAATCGAGTTTTATGTTGTCTTTTAACAGATCCTGTTAATCTTTCAACATTAAGTCGAAAGTCAAGCCTGACCTATCCATCAATTTATCTATCTATTTATCTATCTATCTATCTACCTATCTATCTATCTATCTATCTATCTATCTATCTATCTATCTACCTGCAAATCGACAGAGTTTTGTGTTGTCTATCAACATAGGCTTATATCTTTCATCAAGAAAAAATATGCATTAAGTCGAAAGTCAAGCCTGAACTATCTATCTATTTATCTATCTATCAATCTATCTATCCATAAAGAATAAAGAAGAGTATCCCCTAAGAACAATGAACACATTCTAAACACCTGAAGTGGGACAGACTACGAAGTTTCGGCTACTAAAGCCTCATCAGTAATCCTGTTTAGATTTGGTGACGAAAACCAAGAGGAAACTATGCTGAAATTTCATTAAATATTTCAAATGGGCACTTGAAAGATCTATCTATCTATCTATCTATCTATCTATTTATCTATCTATCTATTTATCTATCTATCTATCTATCTATCTATCTATCTATCTATCTATCTATCAGTCTATCTATCAGTCTATCTATCTATCTATTTTCGTACCTACCTACCAACCTTCCCAGGAACAATATATCTTTTATCAAGAAAAAATAAAAATTAAATCGATAGTTAAGCCTGATTTATTAATAAATCTATATCTATCTATCTATCTATCTATCTATCTATCTATCTATCTATCTATCTATCTATCTATCTATCTATCTATCTATCCATCTATAAAGTCGAAAATCAAGCCTAATCTATCTATCTATCTATCTATCTATTTATCTATCTATCATTCTATCTGAATATTTTAATACCTACATACATATCTACCTAAGAGCAGATCCTATATATCTTTCATCAGAAGAAAAAGATGAACATTAAGTCGAAAATCAATTCTATCTGCCAATCGATCGAGGTTTACAGATCCTATATATCTTTCATCAAGAAAAAATAAACATTAAATCGAAAGTCAGGCCTGATCTATCTATCTATCTATCTATCTATCTGAATATTTTCATACCTACCTACGTACTTACCTATCAGCAAAGAGCAGATCATATATATCTTTCATCAGAAAAAAAGATAAACATTAAGTCGAAAATAAATCCTAACTGCAAATGAATCGAGTTTTGTGTTGTCTCCTAACAGATCCTATATATCTTTCAACATTAAGTCGAAAGTCAAGCCTATCTACTTACCTATCTATCTATCTATATATCTATCTATCTATCTATCTATCTATCTATCTATCTATCTATCTATCTATCTATCTGTCTATCTATCTTTCTGAAAATCGATAGAGTTATGTGTTGTCTCAACATAGGCTTATATCTTTCATGAAGAAAAAATATACATTAATTCGAAAGGCAAGCCTGATCTATCTATCTATCTATCTATCTATCTATCTATCTATCTATCTATCTATCTATCTATCTATCTATCTATCTATCTATCTATCTATCTATCTATCCGAATATTGTCATACCTATCTACGTACCTACCTACCTGCAAAGAGCAGATCCTATATATCTTTCATCAGAAAAAAGATAAACATTAAGTCGAAAATCAATTCTACCGAGTTTTGTGTTGTCTCCCAACAGATCCTATATATCTTTCATCAAGAAAAAATAAACATTAAGTCGAAAGTCAAGCCTGATCTATCTATCTATCTATCTATCTATCTATCTATCTATCTATCTATCTATCTATCTATCTGCAAATCGATAGAGTTATGTGTTGTCTATCAACATATGCTTATATGTTTCATCAAGACAAAATATACATTAAGTCGAAAGGCAACATAGAAGTGAAGGCAATGATCAGGAATCGATACAAATTACCCACAGTTCCTATCAGTGACACCAAAGGGAAAGAAACACAAACATGAAGTAACGAAACTCTAATGGAAACATCAATAGCGGAAAGCCAAAAGAACAGTTAGTAACCTGAGTTACATTAAGCCTGATCTATCAATCATTCTATCTATCTATCTATCTATCTATCTATCTATCTATCTATCTATCTATCTATCTATCTATCTATCTATCTATCTATCTTTATCTTTCAGTGTATACAATAGACAAACTCGAAAGTATATCCATATATGTCTGTCCGTCTATCTATGTATCTAAGTGAAATTGGCCCTGTAGTTTCAGAGAAGCCCTTTGAAAATGTTTACGGACGACGACGGACGACGGGCGCCGGAGACTTCCATCCTATAAGCTCCCCCGCAGCCCTTGGCTGATCTATCTATCTATCTATCGGAATATTTTCATACCTACCTACGTACCTACTCAAGAGCAGATCCTTTATATCTTTCATCAGAAAAAAGATAGACATTAAGTCGAAAATCAATCCTATCTGCAAATCGATCGAGTTTTAAAAATCCTATATATTTTCATACCTACCAACGTACCTACCTATCTTCAAAGAACATATCCTATATATCTTTCATCAGAAAAAAAGATGAATATTAAGTCGAAAATCAATCCCATCTGCAAATGAATCGAGTTTTGTGTTGTCTCCTAACAGATCCTAAATACCGTCAACATTTAGTCGAAAGTCAAGCCGGATCTATCTATCTATCTATCTATCTATCTATCTATCTATCTATCTATCTATCTATCTATCTATATCTATCTATCTATCTATCTATCTATCTATCTATCTGCAAATCGATAGAGTTTTGTGTTGTCTATCAACAAAGGCTTATATCTTTCATCAAGAAAAAATATACATTTATGTCGAAAGTCAAGCCTGAACTATCTATCTATCTATCTATCTATCTATCTATCTATCTATCTATCTATCTATCTATCTATCTATCTATCTATCTATCTATCTATAAAGAATAACAATGAGTATCCCTTAAGCACAATGAACACATTCTTAACACCTTAAGTGGGTCAGACTATGCAGTTTCGAATACTCAAGCCTCATCAGTAACCCTGTTATGATTTGGTGACGGAAACCAATGGAAAACTATGCTGAAATTTCATTAAACGTTTCAAAGGGACAGTTGAAAGAACTATCTATCTATCTATCTATCTATCTATCTATCTATCTATCTATCTATCTATCTATCTATCTATCTATCTTCGAAACTACCTACCAACCTACCAATGAACAACAGATCCTATATATCTTTTATCAGGAAAAAAATAAAAATTAAATCGATAGTCAAGCCTGATCTATCTATCTATCTATCTATCTATCTATCTATCTATCTATCTATCTATCTATCTATCTATCTATCTATCTATCTATCTATCTATCTATCTATCTATCTATCTATCTGAATATTTTCATACCTACCTATGCACCTACCTACCTGCAAAGTGCAGATCCTATATATCTTTCATAAGAAAATATAAACATTAAGTTGAAAATCAATCCTACCGAGTTTTGTGTTGTCTCCCAACAGATCCTATATATCTTTCATCAAGAAAAAATAAACATTAAGTCGGAAACCAAGCGTAATATATCTATCTATCTATCTTCAAATCGATAGAGTTATGTGTTGTCTATCAACGCATCATAGTGCAGATTTTATACTTTGTTTTTGATCCTTTGAGCTCTTGGGCATATTCTGAGAACTCCTAAATTTATTATTGGTTTAGATTCAAGTAACTAAACCACTGTTTGTGTTTATTTTGGACATATTCTGATATACATCACAGTCTTTTAACTGTCCCTTTGAAACTTTTAACAAATTTCAGCACAGTTTACCATTGGTTTTTCGTCACCAAATCTTAAAAGGGTTACTGATGAGGCTTAAGTAGCCGAAACTGCGTAGTCTGACCCACTTCACGTCTTTAGAATATGTTCATTGTTCTTAAAGGATACTCATTTTATTCTTTATTTACTTCACTGCAGCTGGTCTTGTGCCGTGTGGAGGCCGTAAAAAGTCTCCCCGTACATCATCATAGTGCAGATTTTATACTTTGTTTTTGATCCTTTGAGCTCTTTGGGCATATTCTGAGAACTCCTAAATTTATTATTGGTTTAGATTCAAGTAACTAAACCACTGTTTGTGTTTATTTTGGACATATTCTGATATACATCACAGTCTTTTAACTGTCCCTTTGAAACTTTTAACAAATTTCAGCACAGTTTACCATTGGTTTTTCGTCACCAAATCTTAAAAGGGTTACTGATGAGGCTTAAGTAGCCGAAACTGCGTAGTCTGACCCACTTCACGTCTTTAGAATATGTTCATTGTTCTTAAAGGATACTCATTTTATTCTTTATTTACTTCACTGCAGCTGGTCTTGTGCCGTGTGGAGGCCGTAAAAAGTCTCCCCGTACATCATCATAGTGCAGATTTTATACTTTGTTTTTGATCCTTTGAGCTATTTGGGCATATTCTGAGAACTCCTAAATTTATTATTGGTTTAGATTCAAGTAACTAAACCACTGTTTGTGTTTATTTTGGACATATTCTGATATACATCACAGTCTTTTAACTGTCCCTTTGAAACTTTTAACAAATTTCAGCACAGTTTACCATTGGTTTTTCGTCACCAAATCTTAAAAGGGTTACTGATGAGGCTTAAGTAGCCGAAACTGCGTAGTCTGACCCACTTCACGTCTTTAGAATATGTTCATTGTTCTTAAAGGATACTCATTTTATTCTTTATTTACTTCACTGCAGCTGGTCTTGTGTCGTGTGGAGGCCGTAAAAAGTCTCCCCGTACATCATCATAGTGCAGATTTTATACTATGTTTTTGATCCTTTGAGCTCTTTGGGCATATTCTGAGAACTCCTAAATTTATTATTGGTTTAGATTCAAGTAAATAAACCACTGTTTGTGTTTATTTTGGACATATTCTGATATACACCACAGTCTTTTAACTGTCCCTTTGAAACTTTTAACAAATTTCAGCACAGTTTACCATTGGTTTCTCGTCACCAAATCTTAAAAGGGTTACTGATGAGGCTTAAGTAGCCGAAACTGCGTAGTCTGACCCACTTCACGTCTTTAGAATATGTTCATTGTTCTTAAAGGATACTCATTTTATTCTTTATATCTTCCATCAAGAAAAAAATATACATTAAGTTGAAAATCAATAAGAATAAATTGAGGATCCCTTTAGAACAATGAACACATTCCGTCCCAAGGCGGTCGTTTCTTTGCAGTTTCACATATGTTTGTCGGTTTTGTTCTGTTGGTATATTCACAAGTTTGACTGTGTTTGTACCGTCGTATCATCCCTTCTTACTTTCTTTGGTGACCTGGGATGGCTGTGATCTTTGATTGTGGCTTTTCCTGAGTAACCTTTACTTACGATTTTCTAACAACTGAAAAAATGGCTAGACTAAGTATACATAATTTAGTGCCACAGAGGCCTTTCTGTTATTTAAACTTCATCAGTGTGGCTTAACTCCGAATAAGGTTTGAAACGAAACGTTTGATGCGTGATCTATCTATCTATCTATCTATCTATCTATCTATCTATCTATCTATCTATCTATCTATCTATCTATCTATCTATCTATCTATCTATCTATCTATCTATTGTCATACCTACCTACGTACCTACCTACCTGCAAAGAACAGATCCTATATATCTTTCATCAGATAAAAGATAAACATTAAGTCGAAAAACAATACTACCAAGTTTTGTGTTGTGTTATTTAAACTTCATCAGTGCGGCTAAACTCCAAAAAAGTTTTGAAACGAAACGTATGCTGCGTGATCTATCTATCTATCTATCTATCTATCTATCTATCTATCTATCTATCTATCTATCCGAATATTGTCATACCAACCTACGTACCTACCTACCTGCAAAGAACAGATCCTATATATCTTTCATCGAGAAAAAATAAACATTAAGTCGAAAGTCAAGCCTGATCTATCTATCTATCTATCTATCTATCTATCTATCTATCTATCTATCTATCTATCTATCTATCTATCTATCTGTCTATCTATCTATCTATCTATCTATCTATCTATCTATATGACAGAGCTATGTGTTGCCTATCAACATATGCTTGTATGTGTCATAGGATCAAATTTATATAACAGGTAGATAGATAGATAGATAGATAGATAGATAGATAGATAGATAGATAGATAGATAGATAGATAGATAGATAGTTCACGCTTGACTTTCGATCTAATGTTTATATTTCTTGAAAGATATATTGGATCTGTAAAACTCGATCGATTTGCAGATAAGATTGATTTTCGACTTAATGTCTTTATTTTTTTCTGATGAAAGATATATAGGATCTGCACTTGGGTAGGTACGTAGGTAAGTATGAAACTTTTCAGATAGATAGATAGATAGATAGATAGATAGATAGATAGATAGATAGATAGATAGATAGATAGATAGATAGATAGATAGATCAGGCTTGACATTCATCTTAATGTTTATTTTTTCTCGATGAAAGATAGATAGAATCTGTTCGCAGACAACACAAGATAGATAGATAGATAGATAGATAGATAGATTAGATAGATAGATAGATAGATAGATAGATAGATAGATAGATAGATAGATAGATAGATAGATAGATAGATAGATAGATAGATCAGGCTTGACCTTCGACTTAATGTTTATTTTTCTTGATGAAAGATATATATGATCTATTGGGAGACAAAACATAACTCGGTAGGATTGATTTTTGACTTAATGTTTATCTTTTTTTTGATGAAAGATATATAGGATCTGCTTTTTGCAGGTATGTAGGTACGTAGGTAGGTATGAAAATATTCAGATATATGGACAGATAGATAGATAGATAGATATATAGATAGATAGATAGATAGATAGATAGATAGATAGATAGATCAGGCTTGACTTTCGACTTAATGTTTATTTTTTTTGATGAAAAATATATAGGATCTGTAATATTGGATCGATTTGCAGATAGGATTGATTTTCGACTTAATGTCTATCTTTTTACTGATGAAAGATTTATAGGATCTGCTCTTTGCAAGTAGGTAGGTACGTAGGTAGGTATGAAAATATTTAGATAGATAGATAGATAGATAGATAGATAGATAGATAGATAGATAGATAGATAGATAGATAGAATGATAAATAGATCAGTCTTGACTTTCGACTGAATGTATATTTTGTCTTGATGAAACATATAAGCATATGTTGATAGACAACATATCGCATGTTTATTTTTCTTGATGAAAGATATATAGGATCTGTTGGGAGACAACACAAAACTCGGTAGGATTGATTTTCGACTTAATGTTTATCTTTTTTCTGATGAAAGATATATAGGATCTGCTCTTTGCAGGTAGATAGTTACGTCGGTAGGTATGACAATATTCGGATAGATAGATAGATCAGGCTTGACTTTCTACTTAATGTTGAAAGATTAACAGGATCTGTTAGGAGATAACATAAAACTCGATTCATTTGCAGTTAGGATTGAATTCGACTTAATTATTATCTTTTTGTCTGATGAAAGATATATAGGATCTGTTCTTTGCAGATAGGTAGGTACATAGGTAGGTGTGAAAATATTCAGATAGATAGATAGATAGATAGATAGATAGATAGATAGATAGATAGATAGGATAGATAGATAGATAGATAAATAGATAATTCAGGCTTGACTTTCGCTTTAATATATAATTTTCCTGATAAAAGATATATAGGATCTGTTTTTCATAGGTAGGTTGGTAGGTAGCTATGAAAATGGTTAGATAAATAGACAGATAGTTCAGGCTTGACTTCGACTTAATGTATATTTTTCTTGATGAAAGATATAAACCTATGTTGATAGACAACACAAAACTCTATCGATTTGCAGATAGATAGATAGATAGATAGATAGATAGATAGATAGATAGATAGATAGATAGATAGATAGATAGATAGATAGATCAGGCTTGACTTTCGGCTTAATGTTTATTTTTTCTTGATGAAAAATATATAGGATCTGTTGGGAGACAACACAAAACTCGGTAGGATTGATTTTCGACTTAATGGTTATGTTTTTCTGATGAGGGCGAGGGTTGAAATTTCGTAAACTCCGGAGTTGAAGCTCCCCAGTAGTCTTGCTGCTGACCGTCCCAAGGCGGTCGTTCCTTTGCAGTTTCACATATGTTGGTCGGTTTTGTTCTGTTGGTATATTCACAAGTTTGACTGTGTTTGTACCGTCGTAACACCCATTCTTACTTTCTATGGTGACCTGGGATGGCTGTGATCTTTGATTGTGGCTTTTCCTGAGTAACCTTTACTTACGATTTTTCTGATGAAAGATATATAGGATCTGCTCTTTGCAGGTAGGTAGGTGCTTAGGTAGGTATAAAAATATTCAGATAGATAGATAGATAGATAGATAGATAGATAGATAGATAGATAGATAGATAGATAGATAGATAGATAGAGCGATAGATAGATAGATAGATAGATAGATAGATAGATAGATAGATAGATAGATAGATAGATATAAAGATAAATAGATAGATAGATAGATAGATAGATAGATAGATAGATAGATAGATAGATATAGATTTATTGATAAATCAGGCTTGACTATCGATTTAATTTTTATTTTTTCCCGATGAAGATATATAGAACCTGTTGTTCATGGGTAGGTTGGTAGGTAGGTACGAAAATAGATAGATAGATAGATAGATAGATAGATAGATAGATAGATAGATAGATAGATAGATAGATAGATAGATAGATAGATAGATCGATCGATCGATCGATCGATCGATCGATCGATAGATAGATAGATAGATAGATAGATAGATAGATAGATAGATAGATAGATAGATAGATAGATAGATAGATAGATAGATAGATATTTCAAGTGTCCATTTGAATTATTAAATGAAATTTCAGCATAGTTTTCTATTGGTTTTCGTCAGCAAATCTTAACAGGGTTACTGATGAGGCTTTGCTAGCCGAAACTTCGTAGTCTGTCCCACTTCAGGTTTTTAGAATGTGTTCATTGTTCTTAGGGGATACTCTTTTTTATTCTTTATTGATAGATAGATTGATAGATAGATAAATAGATAGATAGTTCAGGCTTGACTTTCGACTTAATGCATATTTTTTCTTGATGAAAGATATAAGCCTATGTTGATAGACAACACAAAACTCTATCGATTTGCAGGTAGATAGATAGATAGATAGATAAACAGATAGATAGATCAGGCTTGACTTTCTACTTAATGTTGAAAGATTATCAGGAACTGTTAGGAGATAACATAAAACTCGATTCATTTGCAGATAGGATTGAATTCGACTTAATGATTATCTTTTTTTCTGATGAAAGATATATAGGATCTGTTCTTTGCAGATAGGTAGGTACATAGGTAGGTATGATAATATTCAGAAAGAAAGATAGATAGATAGATAGATAGATAGATAGATAGATTGATAGATAGATAGATAGATAGATAGATAGATAGATAGATAGATAGATAATTCAGGCTTGACTTTCGCTTTAATATATAATTTTCCTGATAAAAGATATATAGGATCTGTTTTTCATAGGTAGCTTGGTAGGTAGCTATGAAAATGGTTAGATAAATAGACAGATAGTTCAGGCTTGACTTTCGACTTAATGTATATTTTTCTTGATGAAAGATATAAACCTATGTTGATTGACAACACAAAACTCTATCGATTTGCAGATAGATAGATAGATAGATAGATAGATAGATAGATAGATAGATAGATAGATAGATAGATAGATAGATAGATAGATAGATACGGCTTGACTTTCGATTTAATGTTTATATTTCTTGAAAGATATATAGGATCTGTAAAACTCGATCGATTTGCAGATAGGATTGATTTTCTACTTAATGTCTATCATTTTTTTCTGATGAAAGATATATAGGATCTGCTCTTGGGTAGGTACGTAGGTAAGTATGAAACTTTTCAGATAGATAGATAGATAGATAGATAGATAGATAGATAGATAGATAGATAGATAGATAGATAGATAGATAGATAGATAGATAGATAGATCAGGCTTGACTTTCGACTTAATGTTTATTTTTCTTGAATAAAGATATATAGGATCTGTTGGGAGACAACATAAAAACTCCTTAGGATTCATTTCCGACTTAATGTTTATGTTTTTCTGATGAAAGATATATAGGATCTGCTCTTTGCAGGTAGATAGTTACGTAGGAAGATATGACAATATTCGGATAGATAGATAGATAGATAGATTGATAGATAGATAGATAGATAGATAGATAGATAGATAGATAGATAGATAGATAGATAGATAGATAGATAGATAGATAGATAGATAGATAGATAGATAGATACATCAGGCTTGACTTTCGACTTAATATATATTTTTTCTTCATGAAAGATATAAGCATATGTTGATAAACAACACATAGCTCTATCAATTTGCAGATAGATAGATAGATAGATCAGGCTTGACTTTCGACTTAATGTTTATTTTTTCTTGATGAAAGATATATAGGATCTGTTGGGAGACAACACAAAACTCGGTAGAAATGATTTTCGACTTAATGGTTATCTTTTTTCGGATGAAAGATATATAGGATCTGCTGTTTGCAGGTAGGTAGGTGCTTAGGTAGGTATGAAATTATTCAGATATTTGTATAGATAGATAGATAGATAGATAGATAGATAGATAGATAGATAGATAGATAGAAAGTTTTATTTATAAATCAGGCTTGACTATCGATTTATTTTTTTTTTCTGATAAAAGATATATAGGATCTGTTGTTCATGGGTAGGTTGGTAGGTAGGTACGAAAATAGATAGATAGACTGATAGATAGATAGATAGACTTATAGATAGATAGATAGATAGATAGATAGATAGATAGATAGATAGATAGATAGATAGATAGATAGATAGATAGATAGATAGATAGATAGATAGATAGATAGATCTTTCAACTGTCCCTTTGAAATATTTCAATGAAATTGCAGCATAGTTTTCTATTGATTTACGTTACCAAATCTTAACCGTGTTACTGATGAGGCTTTAGTAGTCGAAACTGCATAGTCTGTCCCACTTCAGGTTTTTAGAATGTGATCATTGTTCTTAAGGGATACTCATTTTTTCTTTATTGATAGATACATTGAAAGCTAGATAAATAGATAGACAGGCTTGACTTTCGACTTAATGCTTATTTTTTCTTGATGAAAGATGTAAGCCTATGTTGTTAGACAACACAAAACTCTATCGATTTGCAGGTAGATAGATAGATAGATAAATAGATCAGGCTTGACTTTCGACTTAATGTTGAAAGGTTAAAAGGAGACAACACAAAACTCGATTCATTTGCAGATAGGATTGATTTCGACTTAATCTTTATCTTTTTTTCTGGTGAAAGCTATATAGAATCTGTTCTTTGCAGATAGGTAGGTACGTAGGCAGGTCTGAAAATATTCAGATAGATAGATAGATAGATAGATAGATAGATAGATAGATAGATAGATAGATAGATAGATAGATAGATAGATAGATAGACAGATGATAGATAGATAGATAGATAGATAGATAGATAGATAGATAGATAGATAGATAGATAGATAGATAGATAGATAGATAGATAGATAGATAGATAGATAATTCAGGCTTGACTTTCGCTTTAATATATAATTTTCAAATGAAAGATATATAAGATCTGTTGTTCATAGGTAGGTGGGTAGGAAGCTATGAAAAAGTGTAAATAAATAGACAGATAGATAGGTACGTAGGCAGGTATGAAAATATTCAGATAGATAGATAGGATACTCAATTTATTCTTTATTACCTTTGGACTGAAGAATGTTTCGAATTTTAATATTATATATATATATATTTTTTTTTTTGTTACCTAATGGCAACTCATTTATTCTACCCGTCCATTGATACCCAAGAGGGTCGGGGAGGACCACCCCTCGGGTACCTTACAAACTATAAAGGTGTTATATGTGCAATAATAATAAGTGCATTCTTTCTTCACCCTCTTTCACACCAGAATCATGCTGCAAATAATCATGTTGTAAGGGGAAAAGGTGATTTATGAAGATAAGCTTACCATCAGATAACTGGCAAAACAATAAAAGGTTAGGGAAAAAAAAACAAAGAGTGTTCTGGATCCAACCTCACAAAGTATTGCGGTTATCATCCACTGCAAATGTATGTTACTAAACCAAATGTTTAATATGCTTCCTGTCAGGGATAATTAGGTCTGTTAACTCAATGTACTGGTTGAAATAGTTCCTTGTACTTGTCCTATTTATTTTCAAATTTCTCTAGACATTTGTTTTTTATAGCTGTATATCGTTGCAGAATATAAAAGTACTTAATTTTATTTTGAAGAGCAGCTAACATTAAAGGTTGGTTCAAACGCTTAGCTGTATAAATATAATATTTTATGATAAGAATAATTTTTAAGTCTGCAGTAGAATATGCATTTCCCACATTGAAAATGAAAAGTTCTTCTACAAAAGATAGGTTTATATTCATACTGTTTGTCCATTGTTTAAATTCCCTGATAAGTAGCTGGCTTTCTTGGCACCTCCAAAACATATGACTTATTGTCTCCTCTTGCTGGCAGAAATTACAGGAAGGGCTTTGAATATATTTAATTGTATATAAGAATTTTTTGGTTGGTAAAATCCTGTGATTTATTCTTGTCTGAAACCATTGTAGTTTTGTTCCTACATCTAAATGAAAGGGAGAACAGTAAATGATTTTCCATGTTTCTTCTTCTATATTGTATATATTTTCCCATTTAGGCTGTGAAGTGGGTTTCTCATTATTCCTATTTAAAATTATATAGAAGTCCTTACCTCCCTTTCGGGATTTTATGAAAAGTGCCATATTTGCAGGTATAACCGGATATTGTAATTGTTTTGTAAAATTTATAACATTGTGCATTCTTGCATATAACTTTACTGCCCGAATCATTCCTTCAAACTGTATAAAATTTGTTTTTATATTGTATATACTTTCAAGTTCCATTTGTGAGTAAATTTCCCCATTTTCTTTAATTATGTCATTTACATATAGCAGACCATTTCGGTACCAAGATTTTATCCATAATGATTTACCACCAATATTAATTCCATGATTATAGAATAAAAGACTTGAAAGGACAAATTCTTCAGGATCTACTTTATATAGCTGTATAGTTTCTAAATATGCCTTAAGAACATCAGCCCAAAACTTATTTTTCACATTTTTAAGAAGATTATCCACATAGTCTTTTCCAAAAGAAAAAAGTTTCTGGAAATTAATTGTACTGTTAATAACAGACTGCCAAGGACTGTTTGATATAAGTACTCTTCTGAACCATGTTAGTTTCATGCTATTCATAAATGCTTTCAGGTTTATCATCTTTAGGCCCCCTTCACAATACTGCTTAACTGCAATACTATATTTTATTTTTGCAGGTCCCCCCCATAGGAATTCCAGAAAAATATAATTTAATTCCTTAACTGTCTGTTCATTTGGATTTGGTATAGAAATAAACAGATGGTTCAATATTGGCAGTAGTAGAGTTTTTATTACTGTAATTTTACCTATTGGGGTTAAATTTCTTCGCTTCCATAACTTTATTAACTATTTGGTTTTTTGTATTTTGTCCCTAAAAAGATAGATAGATAGACAGATAGATCAGGCTTGACTTTCGACTTAATGTTTATTTTTTCTTGATGAAAGATATACAGGATCTGTTGGGAGACAACACAAAACTCGGTAGGATTGATTTTCGACTTAATGGTTATCTTTTTTCTGATGAAATATACATAGGATCTGCTCTTTGCAGGTAGGTAGGTGCTTAGGTAGGTTTGAAAATATTCAGATGTTTAGATAGATAGATAGATAGATAGATAGATAGATAGATAGATAGATAGATAGATAGATAGATAGATCGATAGATAGATATATAGATAGATAGATCAGGCTTGACTTTCGACTTGATGTTTATTTTTCTTGAATAAAGATATATAGGATCTGTTGGGAGACAACATAAAACTCCTTAGGATTGATTTTCGACTTAATGTTTATGTTTTTCTGATGAAAGATATATAGGATCTGCTCTTTGCAGGTAGATAGTTACGTAGGTAGGTATGACAATATTCGGATATATAGATAGATAGATAGATAGATAGATAGATAGATAGATAGATAGATAGATAGATAGATAGATAGATAGATCAGGCTTGACTTTCGACTTAATGTATATTTTTCTTGATGAAAGATATAAGCATATGTTGATAAACAACACATAGCTCTATCAATTTGCAGATAGATAGATAGATAGATCAGGCTTGAATTTCGACTTAATGTTTATTCTTTCTTGATGAAAGATATACAGGATCTGTTGGGAGACAACACAAAACTCGGTAGAATTGATTTTCGACTTAATGGTTATCTTTTTTCGGATGAAAGATATATAGGATCTCATCTTTGCAGGTAGGTAGGTGCTTAGGTAGGTATGAAATTATTCAGATATTTGTATAGATAGATAGATAGATAGATAGATAGATAGATAGATAGATAGATAGAAAGTTTTATTTATAAATCAGGCTTGACTATCGATTTATTTTTTATTTTTTCCTGATAAAAGATATATAGGATCTGTTGTTCATGGAAAGGTTGGTAGGTAGGTACAAAAAAAGATAGATAGATAGACTGATAGATAGATAGATACAAAGATAGATAGATAGATAGATAGATAGATAGATAGATAGATAGATAGATAGATAGATAGATAGATAGATAGATAGATAGATAGATAGATCTTTCAACTGTCCCTTTGAAATATTTTAATGAAATTGCAGCATAGTTTTCTATTGATTTTCGTTACCAAATCTTAACCATGTTACTGATGAGGCTTTAGTAGTCGAAACTGCGTAGTATGTCCCACTTCAGGTTTTTAGAATGTGTTCATTGTTCTTAAGGGATACTCATTTTTTTCTTTATTGATAGATACATTGAAAGCTAGATAAATAGATAGACAGGCTTGACTTTCGACTTAATGCATATTTTTTCTTGATGAAAGATGTAAGCCTATGTTGATAGACAACACAAAACTCTATCGATTTGCAGGTAGATAGATAGATAAATAGATCAGGCTTGACTTTCGACTTAATGTTGAAAGGTTAAAAGGAGACAACACAAAACTCGATTCATTTGCAGATAGGATTGATTTCGACTTAATCTTTATCTTTTTTCTGGTGAAAGCTATATAGAATCTGTTCTTTGCAGATAGGTAGGTACGTAGGCAGGTCTGAAAATATTCAGATAGATAGATAGATAGATAGATAGATAGATAGATAGATAGATAGATAGATACATAGATAGATAGATAGATAGATAGATAGATAGATAGATAGATAGATAGATAGATAGATAGATAGATAGATAGATAGATAATTCAGGCTTGACTTTCGCTTTAATATATAATTTTCAAATGAAAGATATATAAGATCTGTTGTTCATAGGTAGGTGGGTAGGTAGCTATGAAAAAGTGTAAATAAATAGACGGATAGATAGGTACGTAGGCAGGTATGAAAATATTCAGATAGATAGATAGATAGATAGATAGATAGATAGATAGATAGATAGATAGATAGATAGATAGATAGATAGATAGATCAGGCTTGACTTTCGACTTAATGTATATTTTTTCTTGATGAAAGATATAAGCATATGTTGATAGACAACACATAGCTCTATCGATTTGCAGATAGATAGATAGATAGATAGATAGATAGATAGATAGATAGATAGATAGATAGAAAGATAGATAGATAGATAGATAGATAGATAAATAGATAGATAGATAGATAGATAGATAGATAGATAGATAGATAGATAGATAGATAGATAGATAGATCAGGCTTGACTTTCAACTTAATTTATATTTTTTCTTGATGAAAGATATAAAACTATGTTGATAGACAACACAAAACTCTATCGATTTGCAGATAGATTGATTGATAGATAGATAGATAGATAGATAGATAGATAGATAGATAGATAGATAGATAGATAGATAGATAGATAGATGGATAGATAGATAGATAGATAGATAGATAGATAGATTGATTGATATCGGGCTTGATTTTCGACTTAATGTATAATTTTTATTGATGAAATAAGTTAGTATCTGTTTATAGACAACACAAAACTCTATCGATTTGCAGATAGATAGATAGATAGATAGATAGATAGATAGATAGATAGATAGATAAGATAGATAGATAGATAGATAGATAGATAGATAGATAGATAGATAGATAGATAGATAGATAGATGGAGAGACTTTCGACTTAATGTCTATTTTATTAACTGAAAGATATACAGAATATAGGTAGATATACAGATACATAGATAAATAGATAGATCATGCTTGAATTTCGACACACTG
This sequence comes from Lucinisca nassula, assembly GCA_963580285.1. Taxonomy (NCBI): domain Eukaryota; kingdom Metazoa; phylum Mollusca; class Bivalvia; order Lucinida; family Lucinidae; genus Lucinisca; species Lucinisca nassula. The sequence goes on along the minus strand of OY757017.1, from coordinate 108,264,409 downwards.
TATATTTTTCTTGATGAAAGATATATAGCATCTAGTTATAGACAACACAAAACTCGATCGATTTGGATATTGATAGATAGACAGGTAGATAGGTAGATAGATATATGATAGTACAGATTTTATACTCCATTTTTGTCCTTTGAGAACTTTATGCATATTCTGAGAACTAACAAATTTATGGTTTATGTCTATTTTTTTCTAAAAGTAAGATTGTCTTGTTACAAATAATGTATTTTAGCAGGTTTGGAGTCTATTTTAGGCTTATTTTGCTTTGTGTATGTCTTGATGCTTGCTAAGTCATACACATCATACGTTTTTTTCCAAACCTTTTGGGGTTTAGCCACACTGATGAAGTTTAAATAACAGAAAAGCCTCTGTGGCACTATATTATGTATACCAAATCTGGTCTTGTTTATGTTGTGAGAATGTGTTCATTGTTCTTAGAGGATACTCAATTTATTCTTTATTACCTTTGGACTGAAGAATGTTTCGAATTTTAATATTATATATATATATATTTTTTTTTTTGTTACCTAATGGCAACTCATTTATTCTACCCGTCCATTGATACCCAAGAGGGTCGGGGAGGACCACCCCTCGGGTACCTTACAAACTATAAAGGTGTTATATGTGCAATAATAATAAGTGCATTCTTTCTTCACCCTCTTTCACACCAGAATCATGCTGCAAATAATCATGTTGTAAGGGGAAAAGGTGATTTATGAAGATAAGCTTACCATCAGATAACTGGCAAAACAATAAAAGGTTAGGGAAAAAAAACAAAGAGTGTTCTGGATCCAACCTCACAAAGTATTGCGGTTATCATCCACTGCAAATGTATGTTACTAAACCAAATGTTTAATATGCTTCCTGTCAGGGATAATTAGGTCTGTTAACTCAATGTACTGGTTGAAATAGTTCCTTGTACTTGTCCTATTTATTTTCAAATTTCTCTAGACATTTGTTTTTTATAGCTGTATATCGTTGCAGAATATAAAAGTACTTAATTTTATTTTGAAGAGCAGCTAACATTAAAGGTTGGTTCAAACGCTTAGCTGTATAAATATAATATTTTATGATAAGAATAATTTTTAAGTCTGCAGTAGAATATGCATTTCCCACATTGAAAATGAAAAGTTCTTCTACAAAAGATAGGTTTATATTCATACTGTTTGTCCATTGTTTAAATTCCCTGATAAGTAGCTGGCTTTCTTGGCACCTCCAAAACATATGACTTATTGTCTCCTCTTGCTGGCAGAAATTACAGGAAGGGCTTTGAATATATTTAATTGTATATAAGAATTTTTTGGTTGGTAAAATCCTGTGATTTATTCTTGTCTGAAACCATTGTAGTTTTGTTCCTACATCTAAATGAAAGGGAGAACAGTAAATGATTTTCCATGTTTCTTCTTCTATATTGTATATATTTTCCCATTTAGGCTGTGAAGTGGGTTTCTCATTATTCCTATTTAAAATTATATAGAAGTCCTTACCTCCCTTTCGGGATTTTATGAAAAGTGCCATATTTGCAGGTATAACCGGATATTGTAATTGTTTTGTAAAATTTATAACATTGTGCATTCTTGCATATAACTTTACTGCCCGAATCATTCCTTCAAACTGTATAAAATTTGTTTTTATATTGTATATACTTTCAAGTTCCATTTGTGAGTAAATTTCCCCATTTTCTTTAATTATGTCATTTACATATAGCAGACCATTTCGGTACCAAGATTTTATCCATAATGATTTACCACCAATATTAATTCCATGATTATAGAATAAAAGACTTGAAAGGACAAATTCTTCAGGATCTACTTTATATAGCTGTATAGTTTCTAAATATGCCTTAAGAACATCAGCCCAAAACTTATTTTTCACATTTTTAAGAAGATTATCCACATAGTCTTTTCCAAAAGAAAAAAGTTTCTGGAAATTAATTGTACTGTTAATAACAGACTGCCAAGGACTGTTTGATATAAGTACTCTTCTGAACCATGTTAGTTTCATGCTATTCATAAATGCTTTCAGGTTTATCATCTTTAGGCCCCCTTCACAATACTGCTTAACTGCAATACTATATTTTATTTTTGCAGGTCCCCCCCATAGGAATTCCAGAAAAATATAATTTAATTCCTTAACTGTCTGTTCATTTGGATTTGGTATAGAAATAAACAGATGGTTCAATATTGGCAGTAGTAGAGTTTTTATTACTGTAATTTTACCTATTGGGGTTAAATTTCTTCGCTTCCATAACTTTATTAACTATTTGGTTTTTTGTATTTTGTCCCTAAAAAGATAGATAGATAGATAGATAGATCAGGCTTGACTTTCGACTTAATGTTTATTTTTTCTTGATGAAAGATATACAGGATCTGTTGGGAGACAACACAAAACTCGGTAGGATTGATTTTCGACTTAATGGTTATCTTTTTTCTGATGAAATATACATAGGATCTGCTCTTTGCAGGTAGGTAGGTGCTTAGGTAGGTTTGAAAATATTCAGATGTTTAGATAGATAGATAGATAGATAGATAGATAGATAGATAGATAGATAGATAGATAGATATATAGATAGATAGATCAGGCTTGACTTTCGACTTGATGTTTATTTTTCTTGAATAAAGATATATAGGATCTGTTGGGAGACAACATAAAACTCCTTATGATTGATTTTCGACTTAATGTTTATGTTTTTCTGATGAAAGATATATAGGATCTGCTCTTTGCAGGTAGATAGTTACGTAGGTAGGTATGACAATATTCGGATATATAGATAGATAGATAGATAGATAGATAGATAGATAGATAGATAGATAGATAGATAGATAGATAGATAGATAGATAGATAGATAGATAGATAGATAGATAGATCAGGCTTGACTTTCGACTTAATGTATATTTTTCTTGATGAAAGATATAAGCATATGTTGATAAACAACACATAGCTCTATCAATTTGCAGATAGATAGATAGATAGATCAGGCTTGAATTTCGACTTAATGTTTATTCTTTCTTGATGAAAGATATACAGGGTCTGTTGGGAGACAACACAAAACTCGGTAGAATTGATTTTCGACTTAATGGTTATCTTTTTTCGGATGAAAGATATATAGGATCTGCTCTTTGCAGGTAGGTAGGTGCTTAGGTAGGTATGAAATTATTCAGATATTTGTATAGATAGATAGATAGATAGATAGATAGATAGATAGATAGATAGATAGATAGATAGATAGATAGATAGATAGATAGATAGAAAGTTTTATTTATAAATCAGGCTTGACTATCGATTTATTTTTTATTTTTTCCTGATAAAAGATATATAGGATCTGTTGTTCATGGATAGGTTGGTAGGTAGGTACAAAAATAGATAGATAGATAGACTGATAGATAGATAGATACAAAGATAGATAGATAGATAGATAGATAGATAGATAGATAGATAGATAGATAGATAGATAGATAGATAGATAGATAGATAGATAGATAGATAGATCTTTCAACTGTCCCTTTGAAATATTTTAATGAAATTGCAGCATAGTTTTCTATTGATTTTCGTTACCAAATCTTAACCATGTTACTGATGAGGCTTTAGTAGTCGAAACTGCGTAGTATGTCCCACTTCAGGTTTTTAGAATGTGTTCATTGTTCTTAAGGGATACTCATTTTTTCTTTATTGATAGATACATTGAAAGCTAGATAAATAGATAGACAGGCTTGACTTTCGACTTAATGCATATTTTTTCTTGATGAAAGATGTAAGCCTATGTTGATAGACAACACAAAACTCTATCGATTTGCAAGTAGATAGATAGATAAATAGATCAGGCTTGACTTTCGACTTAATGTTGAAAGGTTAAAAGGAGACAACACAAAACTCGATTCATTTGCAGATAGGATTGATTTCGACTTAATCTTTATCTTTTTTCTGGTGAAAGCTATATAGAATCTGTTCTTTGCAGATAGGTAGGTACGTAGGCAGGTCTGAAAATATTCAGATAGATAGATAGATAGATAGATAGATAGATAGATAGATAGATAGATAGATAGATAGATAGATACATAGATGATAGATAGATAGATAGATAGATAGATAGATAGATAGATAGATAGATAGATAGATAGATAGATAGATAGATAGATAGATAATTCAGGCTTGACTTTCGCTTTAATATATAATTTTTAAATGAAAGATATATAAGATCTGTTGTTCATAGGTAGGTGGGTAGGTAGCTATGAAAAAGTGTAAATAAATAGACGGATAGATAGGTACGTAGGCAGGTATGAAAATATTCAGATAGATAGATAGATAGATAGATAGATAGATAGATAGATAGATAGATAGATAGATAGATAGATAGATAGATAGATAGATAGATCAGGCTTGACTTTCGACTTAATGTATATTTTTTCTTGATGAAAGATATAAGCATATGTTGATAGACAACACATAGCTCTATCGATTTGCAGATAGATAGATAGATAGATAGATAGATAGATAGATAGATAGATAGATAGATAGATAGATAGATAAATAGATAGATAGATAGATAGATAGATAGATAGATAGATAGATAGATAGATAGATAGATAGATAGATCAGGCTTGACTTTCAACTTAATTTATATTTTTTCTTGATGAAAGATATAAAACTATGTTGATAGACAACACAAAACTCTATCGATTTGCAGATAGATTGATTGATAGATAGATAGATAGATAGATAGATAGATAGATAGATAGATAGATAGATAGATTGATTGATATCGGGCTTGATTTTCGACTTAATGTATAATTTTTATTGATGAAATAAGTTAGTATCTGTTTATAGACAACACAAAACTCTATCGATTTGCAGATAGATAGATAGATAGATAGATAGATAGATAGATAGATAGATAGATAAGATAGATAGATAGATAGATAGATAGATAGATAGATAGATAGATAGATAGATAGATAGATAGATAGATAGATAGATGGAGAGACTTTCGACTTAATGTCTATTTTATTAACTGAAAGATATACAGAATATAGGTAGATATACAGATACATAGATAAATAGATAGATCATGCTTGAATTTCGACACACTGTATATTTTTTCTTGATGAAAGATATATAGCATCTAGTTATAGACAACACAAAACTCGATCGATTTGGATATTGATAGATAGACAGGTAGATAGGTAGATAGATATATGATAGTACAGATTTTATACTCCATTTTTGTCCTTTGAGAACTTTATGCATATTCTGAGAACTAACAAATTTATGGTTTATGTCTATTTTTTTCTAAAAGTAAGATTGTCTTGTTACAAATAATGTATTTTAGCAGGTTTGGAGTCTATTTTAGGCTTATTTTGCTTTGTGTATGTCTTGATGCTTGCTAAGTCATACACATCATACGTTTTTTTCCAAACCTTTTGGGGTTTAGCCACACTGATGAAGTTTAAATAACAGAAAAGCCTCTGTGGCACTATATTATGTATACCAAGTCTGGTCTTGTTTATGTTGTGAGAATGTGTTCATTGTTCTTAGAGGATACTCAATTTATTCTTTATTACCTTTGGACTGAAGAATGTTTCGAATTTTAATATTATATATATATATATTTTTTTTTTGTTACCTAATGGCAACTCATTTATTCTACCCGTCCATTGATACCCAAGAGGGTCGGGGAGGACCACCCCTCGGGTACCTTACAAACTATAAAGGTGTTATATGTGCAATAATAATAAGTGCATTCTTTCTTCACCCTCTTTCACACCAGAATCATGCTGCAAATAATCATGTTGTAAGGGGAAAAGGTGATTTATGAAGATAAGCTTACCATCAGATAACTGGCAAAACAATAAAAGGTTAGGGAAAAAAACAAAGAGTGTTCTGGATCCAACCTCACAAAGTATTGCGGTTATCATCCACTGCAAATGTATGTTACTAAACCAAATGTTTAATATGCTTCCTGTCAGGGATAATTAGGTCTGTTAACTCAATGTACTGGTTGAAATAGTTCCTTGTACTTGTCCTATTTATTTTCAAATTTCTCTAGACATTTGTTTTTTATAGCTGTATATCGTTGCAGAATATAAAAGTACTTAATTTTATTTTGAAGAGCAGCTAACATTAAAGGTTGGTTCAAACGCTTAGCTGTATAAATATAATATTTTATGATAAGAATAATTTTTAAGTCTGCAGTAGAATATGCATTTCCCACATTGAAAATGAAAAGTTCTTCTACAAAAGATAGGTTTATATTCATACTGTTTGTCCATTGTTTAAATTCCCTGATAAGTAGCTGGCTTTCTTGGCACCTCCAAAACATATGACTTATTGTCTCCTCTTGCTGGCAGAAATTACAGGAAGGGCTTTGAATATATTTAATTGTATATAAGAATTTTTTGGTTGGTAAAATCCTGTGATTTATTCTTGTCTGAAACCATTGTAGTTTTGTTCCTACATCTAAATGAAAGGGAGAACAGTAAATGATTTTCCATGTTTCTTCTTCTATATTGTATATATTTTCCCATTTAGGCTGTGAAGTGGGTTTCTCATTATTCCTATTTAAAATTATATAGAAGTCCTTACCTCCCTTTCGGGATTTTATGAAAAGTGCCATATTTGCAGGTATAACCGGATATTGTAATTGTTTTGTAAAATTTATAACATTGTGCATTCTTGCATATAACTTTACTGCCCGAATCATTCCTTCAAACTGTATAAAATTTGTTTTTATATTGTATATACTTTCAAGTTCCATTTGTGAGTAAATTTCCCCATTTTCTTTAATTATGTCATTTACATATAGCAGACCATTTTGGTACCAAGATTTTATCCATAATGATTTACCACCAATATTAATTCCATGATTATAGAATAAAAGACTTGAAAGGACAAATTCTTCAGGATCTACTTTATATAGCTGTATAGTTTCTAAATATGCCTTAAGAACATCAGCCCAAAACTTATTTTTCACATTTTTAAGAAGATTATCCACATAGTCTTTTCCAAAAGAAAAAAGTTTCTGGAAATTAATTGTACTGTTAATAACAGACTGCCAAGGACTGTTTGATATAAGTACTCTTCTGAACCATGTTAGTTTCATGCTATTCATAAATGCTTTCAGGTTTATCATCTGTAGGCCCCCTTCACAATACTGCTTAACTGCAATACTATATTTTATTTTTGCAGGTCCCCCCCATAGGAATTCCAGAAAAATATAATTTAATTCCTTAACTGTCTGTTCATTTGGATTTGGTATAGAAATAAACAGATGGTTCAATATTGGCAGTAGTAGAGTTTTTATTACTGTAATTTTACCTATTGGGGTTAAATTTCTTCGCTTCCATAACTTTATTAACTATTTGGTTTTTTGTATTTTGTCCCTAAAAAGATAGATAGATAGATAGATAGATCAGGCTTGACTTTCGACTTAATGTTTATTTTTTCTTGATGAAAGATATACAGGATCTGTTGGGAGACAACACAAAACTCGGTAGGATTGATTTTCGACTTAATGGTTATCTTTTTTCTGATGAAATATACATAGGATCTGCTCTTTGCAGGTAGGTAGGTGCTTAGGTAGGTTTGAAAATATTCAGATGTTTAGATAGATAGATAGATAGATAGATAGATAGATAGATAGATAGATAGATAGATAGATAGATAGATAGATAGATAGATAGATAGATAGATAGATAGATAGATATATAGATAGACAGATCAGGCTTGACTTTCGACTTGATGTTTATTTTTCTTGAATAAAGATATATAGGATCTGTTGGGAGACAACATAAAACTCCTTAGGATTGATTTTCGACTTAATGTTTATGTTTTTCTGATGAAAGATATATAGGATCGCTCTTTGCAGGTAGATAGTTACGTAGGTAGGTATGACAATATTCGGATATATAGATAGATAGATAGATAGATAGATAGATAGATAGATAGATAGATAGATAGATAGATAGATAGATAGATAGATAGATAGATCAGGCTTGACTTTCGACTTAATGTATATTTTTCTTGATGAAAGATATAAGCATATGTTGATAAACAACACATAGCTCTATCAATTTGCAGATAGATAGATAGATAGATCAGGCTTGAATTTCGACTTAATGTTTATTCTTTCTTGATGAAAGATATACAGGATCTGTTGGGAGACAACACAAAACTCGGTAGAATTGATTTTCGACTTAATGGTTATCTTTTTTCGGATGAAAGATATATAGGATCTGCTCTTTGCAGGTAGGTAGGTGCTTAGGTAGGTATGAAATTATTCAGATATTTGTATAGATAGATAGATAGATAGATAAATAGATAGATAGATAGATAGATAGATAGATAGATAGATAGATAGATAGATAGATAGATAGATAGATAGATAGATAGAAAGTTTTATTTATAAATCAGGCTTGACTATCGATTTATTTTTTATTTTTTCCTGATAAAAGATATATAGGATCTGTTGTTCATGGATAGGTTGGTAGGTAGGTACAAAAATAGATAGATAGATAGACTGATAGATAGATAGATACAAAGATAGATAGATAGATAGATAGATAGATAGATAGATAGATAGATAGATATATAGATAGATAGATAGATAGATAGATAGATAGATAGATAGATAGATAGATAGATAGATCTTTCAACTGTCCCTTTGAAATATTTTAATGAAATTGCAGCATAGTTTTCTATTGATTTTCGTTACCAAATCTTAACCATGTTACTGATGAGGCTTTAGTAGTCGAAACTGCGTAGTATGTCCCACTTCAGGTTTTTAGAATGTGTTCATTGTTCTTAAGGGATACTCATTTTTTCTTTATTGATAGATACATTGAAAGCTAGATAAATAGATAGACAGGCTTGACTTTCGACTTAATGCATATTTTTTCTTGATGAAAGATGTAAGCCTATGTTGATAGACAACACAAAACTCTATCGATTTGCAGGTAGATAGATAGATAAATAGATCAGGCTTGACTTTCGACTTAATGTTGAAAGGTTAAAAGGAGACAACACAAAACTCGATTCATTTGCAGATAGGATTGATTTCGACTTAATCTTTATCTTTTTTCTGGTGAAAGCTATATAGAATCTGTTCTTTGCAGATAGGTAGGTACGTAGGCAGGTCTGAAAATATTCAGATAGATAGATAGATAGATAGATAGATAGATAGATAGATAGATAGATAGATAGATAGATAGATAGATAGATAGATAGAAAGATACATAGATGATAGATAGATAGATAGATAGATAGATAGATAGATAGATAGATAGATAGATAGATAGATAGATAGATAGATAGATAGATAATTCAGGCTTGACTTTCGCTTTAATATATAATTTTCAAATGAAAGATATATAAGATCTGTTGTTCATAGGTAGGTGGGTAGGTAGCTATGAAAAAGTGTAAATAAATAGACGGATAGATAGGTACGTAGGCAGGTATGAAAATATTCAGATAGATAGATAGATAGATAGATAGATAGATAGATAGATAGATAGATAGATAGATAGATAGATAGATAGATAGATAGATAGATAGATAGATAGATAGAGAAAGATAGATAGATCAGGCTTGACTTTCGACTAAATGTATATTTTTTCTTGATGAAAGATATAAGCATATGTTGATAGACAACACATAGCTCTATCGATTTGCAGATAGATAGATAGATAGATAGATAGATAGATAGATAGATAGATAGATAGATAGATAGATAGATAGATCAGGCTTGACTTTCGACTTAATGTATATTTTTTCTTGATGAAAGATATAAAACTATGTTGATAGACAACACAAAACTCTATCGAGTTGCAGATAGATAGATAGATAGATAGATAGATAGATAGATAGATAGATAGATAGATAGATATAGATCGGGCTTGATTTTCGACTTAATGTATAATTTTTCTTGATGAAATGAGTTAGTATCTGTTTATAGACAACACAAAACTCTATCGATTTGCAGATAGATAGATAGATGGAGAGACTTTCGACTTAATGTCTATTTTATTAACTGAAAGATATACAGATTATAGGTAGATATACAGATAAATAGATAGATCATGCTTGAATTTCGACACACTGTATATTTTTCTTGATGAAAGATATATAGCATCTAGTTATAGACAACACAAAACTCTATCGATTTGGATATAGATAGATAGACAGGTAGATAGGTAGATAGATACATGATAGTACAGATTTTATACTCCGTTTTTGTCCTTTGAGAACTTTATGCATATTCTGAGAACTAACAAATTTATGGTTTATGTCTATTTTTTTCTAAAAGTAAGATTGTCTTGTTACAAATAATGTATTTTAGCAGGTTTGGAGTCTATTTTAGGCTTATTTTGCCTTGTGTATGTCTTGCTGCTTGGTAAGTCATACACATCATACGTTTTTTTCCAAACCTTTTGGGGTTTAGCCACACTGATGAAGTTTAAATAACAGAAAAGCCTCTGTGGCACTATATTATGTATACCAAGTCTGGTCTTGTTTATGTTGTGAGAATGTGTTCATTGTTCTTAGAGGATACTCAATTTATTCTTTATTACCTTTGGACTGAAGAATGTTTCGAATTTTAACATTATATATATATATATATATATTTTTTTTTTTTTTTGTTACCTAATGGCAACTCATTTATTCTACCCGTCCATTGATACCCAAGAGGGTCGGGGAGGACCACCCCTCGGGTACCTTACAAACTATAAAGGTGTTATATGTGCAATAATAATAAGTGCATTCTTTCTTCACCCTCTTTCACACCAGAATCATGCTGCAAATAATCATGTTGTAAGGGGAAAAGGTGATTTATGAAGATAAGCTTACCATCAGATAACTGGCAAAACAATAAAAGGTTAGGGAAAAAAAACAAAGAGTGTTCTGGATCCAACCTCACAAAGTATTGCGGTTATCATCCACTGCAAATGTATGTTACTAAACCAAATGTTTAATATGCTTCCTGTCAGGGATAATTAGGTCTGTTAACTCAATGTACTGGTTGAAATAGTTCCTTGTACTTGTCCTATTTATTTTCAAATTTCTCTAGACATTTGTTTTTTTATAGCTGTATATCGTTGCAGAATATAAAAGTACTTAATTTTATTTTGAAGAGCAGCTAACATTAAAGGTTGGTTCAAACGCTTAGCTGTATAAATATAATATTTTATGATAAGAATAATTTTTAAGTCTGCAGTAGAATATGCATTTCCCACATTGAAAATGAAAAGTTCTTCTACAAAAGATAGGTTTATATTCATACTGTTTGTCCATTGTTTAAATTCCCTGATAAGTAGCTGGCTTTCTTGGCACCTCCAAAACATATGACTTATTGTCTCCTCTTGCTGGCAGAAATTACAGGAAGGGCTTTGAATATATTTAATTGTATATAAGAATTTTTTGGTTGGTAAAATCCTGTGATTTATTCTTGTCTGAAACCATTGTAGTTTTGTTCCTACATCTAAATGAAAGGGAGAACAGTAAATGATTTTCCATGTTTCTTCTTCTATATTGTATATATTTTCCCATTTAGGCTGTGAAGTGGGTTTCTCATTATTCCTATTTAAAATTATATAGAAGTCCTTACCTCCCTTTCGGGATTTTATGAAAAGTGCTATATTTGCAGGTATAACCGGATATTGTAATTTTTTGTAAAATTTATAACATTGTGCATTCTTGCATATAACTTTACTGCCCGAATCATTCCTTCAAACTGTATAAAATTTGTTTTTATATTGTATATACTTTCAAGTTCCATTTGTGAGTAAATTTCCCCATTTTCTTTAATTATGTCATTTACATATCGCAGACCATTTCGGTACCAAGATTTTATCCATAATGATTTACCACCAATATTAATTCCATGATTATAGAATAAAAGACTTGAAAGGACAAATTCTTCAGGATCTACTTTATATAGCTGTATAGTTTCTAAATATGCCTTAAGAACATCAGCCCAAAACTTATTTTTCACATTTTTAAGAAGATTATCCACATAGTCTTTTCCAAAAGAAAAAAGTTTCTGGAAATTAATTGTACTGTTAATAACAGACTGCCAAGGACTGTTTGATATAAGTACTCTTCTGAACCATGTTAGTTTCATGCTATTCATAAATGCTTTCAGGTTTATCATCTTTAGGCCCCCTTCACAATACTGCTTAACTGCAATACTATATTTTATTTTTGCAGGTCCCTCCCATAGGAATTCCAGAAAAATATCATTTAATTCCTTAACTGTCTGTTCATTTGGATTTGGTATAGAAATAAACAGATGGTTCAATATTGGCAGTAGTAGAGTTTTTATTACTGTAATTTTACCTATTGGGGTTAAATTTCTTCGCTTCCTTAACTTTATTAACTATTTGATTTTTTGTATTTTGTCCCTAAAAAGATAGATAGATAGATAGATAGATCAGGCTTGACTTTCGACTTAATGTTTATTTTTTCTTGATGAAAGATATATAGGATCTGTTGGGAGACAACACAAAACTCGGTAGGGTTGATTTTCGACTTAATGGTTATCTTTTTTCTGATGAAATATACATAGGATCTGCTCTTTGCAGGTAGGTAGGTGCTTAGGTAGGTATGAAAATATTCAGATGTTTGGATAGATAGATAGATAGATAGATAGATAGATAGATAGATAGATAGATAGATAGATAGATAGATAGATAGATAGATAGATAGACAGATAGATAGATCAGGCTTGACTATCGATTTATTTTTTATTTTTCCTGATAAAAGATATATAGGATCTGTTGTTCATGGGTAGGTTGGTAGATAGGTACGAAAATAGATAGATAGATAGATAGATAGATAGATAGATAGATAGATAGATAGATAGATAGATAGATAGATAGATAGATAGATAGATAGATAGATCTTTCAACTGTCCCTTTGAAATATTCAATGAAATTTCAGCATAGTTTTCTATTGATTTTCGTCACCAAATCTTAACAGTGTTACTGATGATGCTTTAATAACCGAAACTGCGTAGTATGTCCCACTTCAGGTTTTTAGAATGTGTTCATTTTTCTTAAGGGATACTCATTTTTTTTCTTTATTGATAGATAGATTGAAAGATAGATAAATATATAGATAGATAGATACCCGTACATCATCATAGTGCAGATTTTATACTTTGTTTTTGATCCTTTGATATCTTTGGGCATATTCTGAGAACTCCGAAATTTACTATTGGTTTAGGCTCAAATAATTAAACCACTGTTTCTGATTATTTTGGTCTTATTTTGATATACATCACAGTCTTTTAACTGTCCCTTTGAAACTTTTAACGAAATTTCAGCACAGTTTGCCATTTGGTTTTCGTCGCAAAGTCTTAACAGGGTTACTGATGAGGCTTTAGTAGCCGAAATTGCGTAGTCTGACCCACTTCAGGTCTTTAGAATGTGTTCATTGTTTTTAAGGGATATTCATTTTATTCTTTATTGACTTTCGACTTAATGTATATTTTTTCTTGATGAAAGATGTAAGCCTATGTTCATAGACAACACAAAACTCTATCGATTTGCAGGTAGATAGATAGATAGATAAATAGATAGATAGATCAGGCTTGACATTTGACTTAATGTTGAGAGATTAAAAGGATCTGTTAGGAGACAACACAAAACTCGATTCATTTGCAGATAGGATTGAGTTCGACTTAATCTTTATATTTTTTTCCAATGAAAGATATATAGGATCTGTTCTTTGCAGATAGGTAGGAACGTAGGCAGGTATGAAAATATTCAGATAGATAGATAGATAGATAGATAGATAGATAGATAGATAGATAGATAGATAGATAGATAGATAGATAGATAGATCAGGCTTGACTTTCGACTAATGGTTATTTTTTCTCGATGAAAGATATATAGTATCTGTTGGGAGACAACACAAGATAGATAGATAGATAGATAGTTAGATAGATAGATAGATAGATAGATAGATAGATAGATAGATAGATAGATAGATAGATAGATAGATAGATAGAAATATAGATAGAAATATAGATAGATAGATAGATAGATAGATAGATAGATAGATAGATAGATAGATAGATAGAAAGATAGATAGATAGACAGATAGATAGATAGATAGATCAGGCTAGATTTTCGACTTAATAGTTTTTTTTCTTGATGAAAGATATATAGGATCTTGGTAGGGGTCCACCACATGAAACAAAATGCATAAAAGTTACAAAAAATCAAAACAATACAAAGATGCTAGGTGTAGAAGGAGGCTTGACATGTTGACGGAATTCCAAGCTTTTGTTTACCACCTGATCATAGGTGCTATTCAAAGAAATGCAAGGTGTGTAAGAAAAAGTGAAGGCCCTTTTTCCCTTTGAAAGGCACCTTTTTTATTTTTTCTGCAAATCAGCAGAAAGATTAGCCTAGAAAGCTTCCATGCTTGCTGTATGAGCAAAGCAAAGCAGAATATGGGGTTCCAGTTTTGGAATCAGGGGTTTCTGCAAGAAAACATACTGTAGCATATATATGTTTGGTTTAGGTGGCACTACAGTAAAAAAAAGTCCCATTGCTCACAGTGCAAAATAGGGCAGTTTTGTTGCACTCCCAATTCTTTGTCTGTCTAATGCTTCCAAATTGACTCATATAATTTGACAGAAAGCACCCTTACCTTCCAGCATCAGTTAAAAAATAGGGGGGTTGTGTGGCATATTTCAGCCTTTATGGTAGTCTGATGTAAACAATTTTCCCCATTATAAGTCTATGGAGCTCTAAGTTGCTATAGCAACCAAACTAATGGGCCGATTTTCATAAAAAACACAAACTTTCAATCCCCCAGCCCAAGGATGCTACAGATAAAATTTGGGCTGAATCGGTCCAGTGGCATCAGAGAAGAAGATGTTTGAAAGTGTTGACGACGACGACGACGACAACGACGACGACGACGCCGGACAACTGCCTATCCTATAAGCTCCCCCGGAGCCTTCGGCTCTGGTGAGCTAAAAACTTAAAGACCGTTTTGCAAATGATTTTTCTAAAAGATGCCAGGCTGAACATGAACAGGCATTCGAAGTAAGTGAAGATTTTCTTTCAATGAAACGAAACTTGACATATGCTTCGGATGCGATAGTAGACTGTTACCTTGGCCGAAATGACAACTGTGCGAAATATTGTTATGTCTGCTAAAACTCTAGAAATGGCAAGACCTGGCTAGAAAAAAGCGCCTTTCTAAAAAGTGATTTTAAAATAAATAATGAAACAATTGAGGCTAAAGAACTCCTGCGGCAATGTGTGCAGTATGGTCTGGGCCCAAGTATGCTCTATAAAACGCCAAAAAATGCAAATACACAGAAAGTTGAAGGCGTAAATAGGGCCATACGCACTACTGTTGCCAAGAATGTAACGTACCGTATGTGAGCCGGGTCCATACTGCAGTTCACAATGTCAATCATGGCCCTGGTGAGCCCATTAACAAGTTCTGTAAAGCCCTTGGTTGTCCAATTATCCCTGGTTGAAAGGGGTCTAAAATACATACAACACAAAAACAAAATGCATAAAAGTTACAAAAAATCAAAACAATACAAAGATGCTAGGTGTAGAAGGAGGCTTGACATGTTCAAATTGTATGAAAAACATCAAGAAGAACAAAATTATGAGAAAAATAAGATTTGAAATTCGTAGCACCCGTATTTAAGGAGTTTAATGCACCTTATTTTCTCACACTTAACTATGACATGAATTTATTGAGAGGTCTCTCAGCATCTTGAAAATGGAGTTAGAAAATAAAAAAAGTGGAGAAAAAAAAAAGGGGGAGATAAATATACCTACCCATTTTTCTCATTTGAACATACAAACAGTTCAAAACGACATTTCCTCTGAAACTACAAGGCCAATTGGAACCAAATTACATGTGAAGCCGCTATGGGGAGGAAGAACAAACATATATTCTGAATGTCTGGGTCACATGACCTAAATGTCCACCAGTTTGTTTGAGGGATCTGTGTGATTGTCGCACCAATATATGGCCAAAAGTGATTTTGAATTCTGCATCTCAGGAAATACAAGACCTTGGTAAGCAACACTTTGGACTTTAGACCTACTGAGATTGTTCAAAGCTGACCATAATGTATGCGACGGTAACAAAAAACAATGATTGATTTAAAATATCATATCCATCTTTCTTACTGTTCATTGTTCTCTGTAAGTTTTGGTACAATTTATAATAATGACGCCTTGTTATAACACTATATCACATCAGGAAACATACGTTTGAAGCAAAATATGGTCATTTAAGTATGTAGGATATAAGGTTTTGATCCAAAACCAAAATATTTCCAATTGTAAACCCCACTTTTCTATATACATGTACAGAGTGCAGTTTTCTAGGGTGTTCATTAAACTGGGTAATTGTTTTTCTTTGACATTAACAGTTTAAATGAAAGCATTTATAAATGATCTATAATGCTAGCAGCTTTATAATTCATGCACTTTTTGGAGTTCATTCTTTGTGTTCAGGAATGAAGTCTGTGCTCACTTGTTTCTGGTTGGTCATAATTATTTGAAAATGAGTGTAATTTTGAGCCTGAAGAATAACCTCAAAATGTTTATATAAACCTTAGAGCCATGTGCAGTATGATTGAATCATTTCTAATCGCCGCCATATTGTCTAAACTAAACACGACTAAAGTACGTTCGATCAGCTCCTTGTTCAGACATGCGCATTACCGCATATTTCAACTTCCGTGACCAGACTAAAGTTTGTGATCGAAAGCGCCCTATACAAATTTATTTGAAATCCAAAATGAGGCTTACCGAAATTCTGGTAAAAGCGCTGATTGGCTAAAGCAATTCAGGTGGAATAAAATGGCGTCCAACTTAGACGAAAAAGTAAGACTTAATTGGTTTGTTCTCTCCCTTTTTCTTACCTGCAGAGGAAGCAAGTTTGACTTTGTTTTTGGTCATTTTTCCCAATTTTGAATGAATTTTCCATTGGGGAAATGGGCAAAATTTTACTGAAGTCAAAAATTTGGCTCTAGTCCACTCCACTAAGTCCATGATGGACGATGCTTTCTGGAGATGTCATTTGATAATACACAGCAATGTGGTGAATAGGGATGCAAACAGTGATGTTTGATGTAAAACATGTAACTGATAGCACTGGCCCTAAATGACTGAATTGGTGGACATGGGCCGTAAACTTAAGAACCCACCCCCAATCCCGAAATTTTCCTAAAATGACTGGGCCTTCATCGCACACATTGCGATGCTGTACAAGCTTTTCACCAAAACCGATATCATCTGTGCGCCCTTGCAGGGTGTCCACTTTAGACTCTGATCAGTAGCAAAGGGGAGATAATGAATATCTCAAAGGCCTTAAAGAGTATAATTTAAGGTGCGCAATTCTCTGAATTGAATTTGGCCGCTCTTCAGTATTAATGAAATTCCAAAAAGGTTATGAAAGCAACAACATGTATTTAAGTCAACACTTTTTTATTTGTTTTTATTACAAATAAGCCAAATTAATATGTGGGAATCAAATACAGATATCCATAATTAGAATTGATCTCAATACTATCAACTGAATTATTGACATCTATAATTTGAATATTTGATATTATTTATATGAATTATATACAAATATCTCAATGATTTATGTTTATCATTATTATGAATTGTTGATATCATTAATTCTATATGATGATATCACTATTCAGATTTTTTTTATATCAATTAATTGGCTGAATAAATGATATCTATTACCTGAATATATGATATCCACAAATATATTAATTGATATCAATGACTGAGATTTAAGATCAACTAGAGCTATCACTAAAGGTGATGAATACCCCCACAAAAACTGCCTTGATTGTACAACAGCGCCATTTTGCAATTTTTTCACTTGAAATGGGCCATAACTATGTCGAAAATTGACGAATTGTAGTGGAAATCGAACTTGACCTGTATTTTATGATGTTACATCAGTGTAGCAAAAATTATAAAAATCGGTGAAGCGCTTTTTGAGTTATCGTCCGGAAACCAAGACAATAGACAGACCGACCAACCCACAAGCTCACTCCTATATAACCCCCCCCCCCCCACCCAAATTTCATTTGTGGGGGTATAATAAATTCTTTAGAATTTTTTCTATCTGGAATTTAAATTATGGATATCAAACATCTGATTTATAGATATCCATAATTATTTATTGGTGGAGGCGCAACTATGTAAATATGTCATTATTGCTTGTCCTTATGAATAGTTTGATTCAGCCACACCCATTAATAGCCATCAGCCAATTAGAATATTTGATACATTATATTCATAAGTTTAACCAGCTGCATCATAAACATTCTAGAATTCAGTAGATCATGGTGAGATGAAGACATCTGATTTGAATATACACTGTTTGCAAAATTAGGGATTGTCATGTACTGCAGGATAAGGATTATTGTTAAATAGTATACCAATTATAACACTATTTTTTTAGACATTGCTTCAAGAATTGTGGGACTTCATTGATAAAATGGCATCTCATCCCCAACTAAAGGAAAATTTCATATTCTGTTAAATTTTAGTGGTTCAGCATGGTTACCACATTTATAATTTAACATTTGGAATTTAACATTCAAAATATTTATGGAAATTTTTGATGCAAATGATTTTTTCAGATTCTATTAACTTTGAGTGGCTCAGCGTGGTTACCATATTCCTGAAATGTTATTGATTTTCTGTCTTTTTCAGTGAATAAAACCAAAGCAGGTCTCGATCCTGCGACCTCCCAAAACAATTGTAAATGTTTGTTTGGTTGCTCTAGCCATCTGAGCTATTTGGTCATTCACTGAAAAGAGACACTTAATGATGTTAAAAGTAGCAATAGAGGATCCTACATGAGAATCCATTTATTATTGAATTTATTAACTGAGTTCATACAAAAGGGATAATACGCAAGGGTTTACGGAGCATTTTATGCCTTTTCATCAAAGAGTTTAATAAATTCAATAATACATGAGCATGAATGCAAGATTCTATGTATCATATGACATTTAAAACGCATTGTATTAAAAAAACTTTACAAAATGCCAATATGTAACACTATGGGACGTATCTAGATATTTTCCATATTTAATCCACAAGTGGATTATTGTAGTAACGTCATGTAATGTTTTCGCTGTTACATGTGACGTCATATGATAAAACATTTTATATGCTAGAATACAGTTGTAAATTTAGGTACAATCTGTCAGCCCATTAAGTGTAGTGTCAGACTTGTGACCCAGAGATAGCGGGTTCAAATACCAGTGCGGCAAAGAAGGTTGAATCAGATTTTAAATTTCAACTCAAGCTGGACAAAGAAGAGGTCCAATGTACAGGAGATGATTACCTTTATTTTAAAATAAGCAAATATTGCTAAGTACTGAACAATGACCCTTTGTGGACTTGCGCACAGTACTTAAGGGATCTGTGCAAATGAAATATATACGAAACAAATTCAGTTTTGATGTACATTTTATGTCTTGGTATAAATCCACCAACTGGTTCAAGAGAAACATTGAAGACAAGCTGATTATGGCAAGAAAATGAGGACATGGTTGACTAAACATAAAATCCTATTGATGTACGCATGCAAGTTTGATACAAATCCAACATTTAAGAGGGACATCAAGAAAATTATTTCTTGCACACCAGACAAGGAAATCCGTGATTTTACCCTGGGATAGAAATTCATGTTCTGACCCTGGTGTTCCGACACAGGAAACTCACATAAATGCGCGTCAATTCTATTCAACTGCCGGAACTACTTCCGCACTACTTTTATTTTGTAAACAATATACATGTGCTGTCAAAACTAACCGGAGGTGTTGTGCAAGAAAAAGAATCCAGTATGGGGTTCTGTTGTAGATGGGCGTTTCCAACCTTCGGGATGACCGTGCTGAGCGGAACCTTGGCGTAGCCTCGGTTCCGCTCAGCACGGTCATCCCTCAGGTTGGAAACCCTCATCTACAACAGAACCCCATATCAGATTCTTATATGAATAGTACTGCTGATCACACTGAATTGCTGAGCAGACTGCTACCATTTTCAGCTATTCATGTTGCATTTTATATGGCCACATAATTAACTGAAATTTTAAAATTCTTGAAATCTTTTGCAAATTATTGATTGGAAATCTGATATTGCAATAATTCGCAGCTGTAAAAATATTAAATCGGTTTGTAGTTAAGCTTTCAAATGTCGATTCTGATGAACTTGGTTGAACAATGAAGCTTGTTTGTGGCATTTGGGGGACAATATATATATATGCATTTATTTGGATTCGAATTTCATCTATCTGGCAAAATTCCCTAATTGTTTAGGTTTGCATATTTGCAAATCCTTATATTTACATTTCTTGTGTAAAGTCTAATGTAAACCTATAGAAAACAATTGCGTTCATACGTCAATGAACGCCTCAAATCACCTGATTTTGGTGAAATGACGTCATTCTTAACTCTACGGGCGTTGATGACGTTAACGCTGCTCCGCTCTTTGTAGAAAAACAGCGTGTAAATGTTTTTCAGCTTTAAAATTTTGCCCTACAAGCATATTTTCGCCCGGTGATGAGGGGCAAATAATGTAAATATAAAAAATAAACTTAATTTTTCTGCTTTTCATGAAAGTATGAATGACAGTGGGTCGCTAGCAAAGTTTACATGAACCCCTTCGGGGTTCATTTACTTTGCACGCGACCCACTGCGTTCATACTTCCATGAACTGCAGAAAAATAAATTTCATTTCTTAAATATTTACATTTCCAGTGTTAAGTCTTATGTAAACCTATAGAAAACAATTGCGTTCATACTTCCATGAACCCATCGAATCACATGATTTTCAGTGACGTTAAGTGACGTCATTCTAAACTATTGTTCTCTACGAGCGTTGATGACGTCAACGCTGTTCCGCTCTTTGTAGAAAAACAGTGTGTAAATGTTTTTCAGCTTTAAAAGTTTACCCTACAAGCATTTTTCGCCCATCGATGAGGGGCAAATAATGCAAATATAAAAAATAAACTTAATTTTTCTGCCTTTCATGAAAGTATGAATGACAGTGGGTCGCTAGCAAAGTTTAAATGAACCCCATTTGGGGTTCATTTACTTTGCACGCGACCCACTGCGTTCATACTTCCATGAACTGCAGAAACATAAATTTCATTTCTTAATTAATCCTTTTTTCTTTAATGCATCCACATCCAGATGGGAAACAATATTAATCCTGTCAAAGCCGAAGGGGTCCTCAAAATATTTCACTTACCATTGCTGTACACGATGACATTCATCAACAACAATTTTGAATCTTTGTTTGGTTGCTCTAGCCATCTGAGCTATTTGGTCATTTGCTGAAGGTAGATTACCATGATTTTTTTTCTTTAATGGTTAATCTATCTGCTCCAAAGCTGAAATTGAGGGTACTCATTACAACAGCCTCTGTAGGTGAGATACTTCCAATTCAAGACTAAGACCAAAGATACATTTTATGGGCCAAAAATTAAAAAATAACACAATTTGTCATTTGATGAATGCAATTCCATGAACAATGAAAAACAGTCATTGTCACTTGTATAACAGTTTTTCTTCAATTGTAAGTTGTGTGGCCTTGTCAAAATATACATGTCTGGGCTTTAACTCCAAAAACCACTGCAGGTGGAACAGGCCAATGTGTCAGTCTAACTGAGACAATGTGTCATGCAAATTTATGCGCTATATGACCTTGGAAATATTTATTGCATTGCATAGTGCAATTCACTGAATGACTGATGTATATTTACATTTCCAGGGCACTATAAACATTTTACGCCAAAAGATGAGGGGCAAAGAATGTGAATATAAAAAGTAAACCTTATTTTTCTGCTTTTAATGGAATTTGACCTAGTGACCCAGTTTTACATGATATGACCCATATTCGAACTTGACCCAGATATCATTAGGACAAACATTCTGGTAAAGTTTCATGAAGATTGAAGCAAAATTGTGGTCTCTAGAGGATGAACAAGGTGAATGTTGACACACATCACATGATGAATGATGCACGACACTTACGACGGACAAAAAGTGATCACAAAAGCTCACCTTCAGCTTTGCTCAGGTGAGCTAAAAATTGCTGTCTCGAGTGTAAACAAGGTTTTTTCTATGATTTGACCTAATGACATACTTTTTGACCCCACATGACTCATATTCGAACTTGACCTAGATATTGTAAAGCTGATCATTCTGAGCAAGTCTGATGATGATTGGACCAAAACTGTGGCCTCTAGATGGTTAACAAGGCTTTTCTATGATTCGACCTACTGACCTACTTCAACAAAGTTTTTCTATGGGTTGAACTACTGACCTACTTTTTGATCCCACATGACCCATATTCCAGTTTTACCGAGATACTGTGAGACTGATCATTCTGAGCAAGTCTGAGGATAATTGGACCAAAACTGTGGAGTTTAGAGTGTTAAGAAGATTTTTCTATGACTTGACCTACTGACCTACTTTTTGACCTGACATGAACCATATTCAAACATGACCAAGATATTGTCAGGATGATTATTCTGAGCAAGTTTGAGGATGATTGCATCAAAACTGTGGCCTCTAGAGTCTTAACAATGTTCTTTCTATGATTTGACCTAATGACCTACTTTTTTTCATCCGACATGACCTGCATTTGGACTTGACCGAGATATGGTCAGGATGATCATTCTGAGCAAATCCGAGGATGATTGGACCAAAACTGTGAGGCCTCTAAAGTGTTAACAAGCTTTTTCTATGGTTGGACCTACTTTTAGATCCCACTTGACCCATTTTCGAAATTGACCGAGATATTGTCAGGATGATCATTCTGTGCAAGTTTGAGGATGATTGGACCAAAACAGTGGCGTCTAGAGTGTTTACAATTTTTTTATGATTTGACCTGCTGACAAACATGTACTTTTTAACCCGACATGATCCACATTCAACTTGACCAACATATTATCAGGATGATCATTCTGAGCAAGTTTCAGGCTGATTGGACCAAAACTGGCCTCTAAGAGTCTTAACAAGGTTTTTCTAAGATTTGACCTAATGACCTACTTTTTGACCTGACAAGACCCATATCTGAACTTGACCCAGATATCATCAAGACCAGCATTCTGGTAAAGTTTCATGAAGACTGAAGCAAAATTGTGGCCTCTAGGGTCTTAACAAGGTAAATGTTGACGACGCATGACGCACGTCAGACGGACAAAAGGTATCAATCACAAAAGCTCACCTTCAGCTTTGCTCAGGTGAGCTAAAAATTAGTGCACTTGCATGTAAATACTTGTATAAATATCAAATTCTATTTTTTTTCATGAACAGGAATTTGCCACTCATGAAATAATAAATATTGTTCATATCACTTCATGAAATAAGTCATATGCAAAAAAAAAAAAAAAAAAAAAAAAATCCTCTATACATATATATATACAAGGCTAACTATTCATAGACGTCTTGTTAACGTTAATATTAATATACTCACTTAAAGTCAATGTCAAGGAATTCATGGCAGCTTAGTGGTTAGTGCACTTGTGTATGATGCTAAGAGGCTCTCGGTTCCATTCCTGGTAACAATGTGAAAATTGTGGTGTCTGAACAAGCTCCACCAGCATCGCTTGCAGGGAAACATGCCACAAATTGCACCGTCATTTGGATCAGGATGTTAACTGGAGGCCCCCCCCCCCGTGCAGGGAGATCCATTCAGTTCAGGTTACAGACACCCAACATGAAACAAAATCTCTGATCGTAAAACCGCTAATTTACTCCCTAAAGGACAATTTTGAATACAGTTAACCACTAAATTGTCTAATGTGACTGGTCACAGTATTTCATTTCATTTCAAAGCCTTCAACTGACCGAGAAAACTCACAAGTATAATCTTTCACAAGTAATGTCTACGTACGAACTCATAGTATAGTGGATTAATATGTTGGTTACTGTTTAATTATTAATGTTATTTTATTTCCCTCCTTTTTTTACCCAACATGATGAATATCAGACATAAACAGCAATCAACAGGGCTTAGATATAGATACGTTCATTAATAATGCACTATAAATACACATTCGTCGTTGCCGTAATTGTACATTACTCTATGCTACAAAGAGACAATTTTTTTTTAATGTTTAGGGGATACTCATGTAAATATATCACCATTTTCCAGCTTCTTTTGACTCCCCTGAATTTGCAACTCTCCGGGGCTTCATCAGTAATCATCCCAGCACCAGGCACCACCACAATCTGAGGAGAAAAATTTGTATAGAAAAATCCGGTCAAGTGCCCCAACCGGGGACCGAGCCCACGAACCCGGGGTCAAAAAGCAAGACACTCAAACACCAAGCCAAAAGGTCTGGGCCAGCCAGACTGGTCATTTATGCACTCTAAATATGGCTATTTATTATGTTGTGCTACTTCATTCCTCCATCCTACAACGAAAACAATGTTGAAAATGTTTTGCAGAGACTCGTATAAACATTTCATATTTCCAGCTTCTTTTGACGCCACTGAATCTGACACATCCCTGGGCTCCAACAATAATCATCCTGGCACCTGGCAACACTGTAGTAGGAGGAGAAACATAAATTATACATACATACAGAAAAATCCATTAGAGTGCCCAGACCGATGATTAAAGGAATGATAACTAAGTGGTCAGTCCACTTGCCTCAGACACCAGAGAAGCTTCTGTGGTGTAGAGTTTACGCTACTCACCTTGTAAACCATGGGTCGCAGGATCAACTGGGCTTCTCCAGACTTTCGGACGAGTCTTTAAACCGAGGTCCCGTCTCTGTATTACCTTAACTGTTGGTGGGACATAAAACTCAAAACATTCACCTGTTCACTCACTCGCCTCTGACACCAGAGGTCTCGGGCTCGATCACTAGCAGTATCCCGGCTTCTTGTGAATTCGCCGATGCAAGACGATGTCAGCATACAATAAATTTATTAAAACAAACCTCATTTATTTTATATGTCTATCATCTACTAACATACTCTAGCTCAAAAATAAAAATGAACTATACTTGTTCACAGTTTTAACAAACTGTCAAAATTGTTTCAAAATGGAGGTCACTCACCTTTGTTTACTGTGTACTACGTCATCTGTTTTCGCCGATTATACTGTTTCAAAAAATTAAGGCACCACACATGAAATACAGTCAAGGAAACAACTTGAAACTCTGGAAACTGGAACAAGGAATGTAACAAAACATATTTACAGCCTGGTATGTATTTTATAATATTTATACTGTCCCTGACCCACGCTTCTCTGTACATTCTGGACAGAAGAAGCTATCTCCCAACCTCAGAAATTTAACTGGAGAGCAATATTGCAGGTGGACCCATCTGTCACAAGAATCACAGCATCCCCACTTTGTGAATACTAATGAAACTGCATTTCGTACCTCCAGTGGTGTAAACCTTTTACACACACAACGCTTTTCACTGTCTGACACTGACTCATCACTGCTAGAACAATTATCTTCATTTTTCTCAGCTATTGTCTTAGACACACCTGATGTTCCCTGAGTACATACGGGTTCACATTGCTGAGACTTAGTGTAACGTGCACATTTTGATGATTTTATTTCTGAGGGCTTTGACTTAGCAGCTTTCAGATTTTTTTTCTTACTTACAGGCTTGGCCTTTGAAGATTCTATGTGTGATCTTATCTGATCTGTAATATTTTCTTCTGTTATAGCTTTTCCACTAACTACCTTGCTCAATGTCTTTCTGACTTTTGCCACTCTAACATTTTTAAGTATTTCACCACCTCTTTTTTCCAGGAAAGACCTTGCGACATCATTTTCTTTGACAAGTGGGACTGGGGCAGGGTCAGTATGATCAGATGTACTGGGACAATGGACTTCTGATGCAACAGACTCAGATGATTTGAAGGATAGTGATGGTGCGATGACAGACTCACAGATGACAGATGGATCATAAGGATAGATGCCACACCGCTTGAATGCACTTTGTATATTTGATGGTGACAAGGCAGCAGCATACACTTTGCAGGCAATTTTACAAACGTCATAACGCGTAATTGTGTTCCCCCCAGACTCTCTCAAGTGATGATGGCATGCAGAGTTCCATGCAACCTCGAAAGGGCCATAGCAGCTAACATCAAGGGGTTGGAGTAAATGACTGCAATGTGGTGGGAGAACAAAGAGTATGATATGGTTGTCTTTTGCCCATTCTATCAAAGGGAGTGAGACATGGCTTTTATGACCATCATAAAGTACTAGAACATAAGATTCTTCACTGCGTGATGGCAAGAATTTAATAAGATGCTCTTCCATGTATTGACTGAAGATTTCTGTATTGGACCAGCCCGACTCAGACATTGCTCCGGATGAACCAGCAGAAGCTCCCTCAAGAAGTCCATCTTGCATTCGCTTGCCTGGAAACACAAAGAACGGTGGCACCTGTTGACCTACCGCGTTACCTCCACCAATCACGGTTGTGGTTTTGGACTTGCCTGCTGTAACAGCCTGTGCCTTATACTGGGATCCAGTGATGATTCTTGGGGGCTTATGTTCTGTTGACACTCCTTTTTCATCAATGTTGTAAATTCTGTTTGGTTTGTCCTTAAGGTTGTACTTCTCTAGAATCTTTCCGAGCTCATTAAAGTATGTGTCAATAACTGGTCTGGTAGCACTTTTTGCGCGAGCAATTTCTAAGCTTCTGGGCTTTTTCACTTTAAGTTCTGGCCATCGGCCAAGAAAGTTGTATAACCATTGTAGGCTGAGGCGGTGTGGTTTATCACAAAGACCGAGGTTATGTGCATAGTCTGATGCTACATTTATTGTTTCTTGTCTTGAATATCCATATCCTATTTCCGCCATGGTGCTTAGGTGTTTACATAAAAGAGACTCTTGTTCTAAAGAAAACAAGGGGGAGGGACCAGACTTCAGAGTGTCAACATGCACTTTTCCCCTGACTCTGTCTTTTAATGTGTTAATGGGCACCCCAAAGCGTTTTGCAGCCCTCTCAACTGGGATTTTTTCTTCAAATACAGCATTGTATGCATCAGTTAGATCTTGCTGAGAATATGAACTTCTATAGCTGCCCCTCTTAGAGGTGTCATGGGTCTGAAATATAGCCAGGTGAGACTAAAAAGTAACCGGTCATCAATGGAAGAGACAAATTATTGGTCATTAATGGGAGGAAGTATGGTCTGCTTTCTTCCATTACTGATTGTGAAAAGGGTGCGGGGGGGGGGGGTTGTAAGTGTGGGGGTTGCTTGTTTAGGGAGAGACTCACTGGTTTCATAATTGTGTATCAATGGCAGTTGTTAGCAAAAGAAAAAGACGGCAAACATGAAATGAAGGGGTGTGTGTGTGTGTGGGGGGGGGGGGGGGGGGGGTAAATAAAAATATAAAAAAGGCACTGGTTGACATAAGTTGGAGGTACATTCAATTTCCATTATTTCTTAACTTTTACATATAAATTTTATTCCTGAACTGAGGCAAACATGAATCAAAAGTATAACTGACTCTGTTAGGCTCCTTTATTAAAATATCAATAAAGCAACATGAACACATAAGAACCCCACTGCTACGATGCCTTAATTTTCTTGTGCAGTATAGAACACAATGTTTTGGTCATGTGACCTCTCTAGTCACCAGACATGGAGCAGACGCCAGTGTGTAATGACTTGTGTTTAACATATTGTGTTGGAGTGAAAACTGGACCCGGAAGATCGGGAAAATTGTGTAGTTAGTAAAATGGCATGGAAATATGGCGGGAAATACATTTGTTCTGCAGTTTTACCTTTCTGATTTCCATCTTTGGAGAAAAATCGTTGGCGATCAGGTTTGTTGATGTTTACATTTTTCCAGTTGACAGCTACGAGAATCGCGCGAGAGCAAACGAGAAATAAACAAATTTCACGCGATCGGCGAATTCACAAGAACGGCGAAAATAGAATATGCCAGGATATCAGTAGAAAGAAACATGGAAAACAATTTAAAAATTCCTCTTTATTCTTCAGTTGTGCCTTCTCGTTTAATTTGTGCCTTTGAAGAGTGCGTGAAAAGCATGTGTGTGCATCTGTCTCACTTGTCCAGACTCAATTCAACAGCACTAGAGGTCAAGGACGTCCTCTGTGTCAGTGAGGCGCTTGGATACGATGTTGTTGTTGTGGTTGTTTATCTTGCTGTCCACAACCATTAGGGTTTTTTCATCCTAATTTCTGACCATTTTTAATAAATTTATGTAAGTCTTATAAAGAATTGTTCTTCGCCCGAACCATTAGAGATTGGAATGCCCTTCCCGATCCGATTATTTCGACAGCTGAAGGTGCTGAAGATTGTGTAGCTAAGTTTAGCTCGTTGGTTAGAGCTAGAGGCTAACTTCCAATATCACAGGTCCTGGTGTATGAATGTCAGTTGTTGTTTTTTTAACCCTATTATTGCCACTCGATCACATCTTAGCATTACGAGCAGGATTTCCTGGCTGGTAACCAGTACTTGTTTTTTAAGCAATGTGGATGAAGTGCCTTGCTCAAGGGCACAACACTTTGGTCAGCCTCTTGATCACTAATCTGAGAGGTTGCGGGTTCGAGTCTGAAGCTGACCACTCGACATGTCGCCAGTAACAATTCTGATTCTGCCTTTGTGTCTTACAGCTGCCATGTTTATACAGCCATCAGAAAACTTTTGTTCAGATGGGAGAGTTATTCCTTTCATGACAAAGTGTTATACAGCTACACCCGTCCAAGGGAAACAACCCAAACAAGCCTTTCAAAAGGGCATAAATTTAGGAGAACGTTTCTGGGTGAGTGACATCATTACAAGCATGTTATTTACAGAAACTGTCATGCTTTGTTGTCTTTCTATTTAAAATTGATAAGTTGAACAACCATTAACATGATTAGGGGCACAATGTAAGAAAATAAACAGCAAAATGACCACAAATAAATAATAAACAGATAAACACAAAGTGGGTCGGGTATAAAAGCCAAGGCCGCGCCGGGCCGGGCCGGGCCGAGCCGCCGAGCCAAAAATTGCCGATCCGAAGATTTTATTTTTCGGAATTTTAACCGAAAATGAAATGTTAGTGATAAATTTTGATATGATAATGTTAATTATATCAAATGTGATACTCAGCATAAATTTTATTCTTTTTGGTGGCCTAATTTTTGTTTTATAGCAAATTTGCCAAATTTTGGGGGTATAAAAGCCAAGGCAGTTTTATCGTACGTTTTGATCGAATGCGAATGAAATAGACATGAATGTGTGAAAACATACGTGTACATGACAACCCCAAAAAAGTATTTTCTAAACCTTTCATGGTAAAAATTCCAGTCAATTCCTTTTAGTATTTGTAATAACCGTATTTTTGGTGGATTTATGTAGGCCACGTCGTGATGAACCACAACGGACGGCAATGTCAAATAAATGATAAGGGCATTTAAATATACTATCTAAATGGTAGGAAATAAAGATAGAGCTCTAAGAAACTCATCATATTTCTTAATCATGTTTTAGACATATTAATTATGTTTTGATACTTACCTATTGTATTATTATTGCTTGTTAATATGCGTCAGTCAGTAAGTGATTAGTGCATTAATTGACTCATCTAATTGTTTTAATTAGTGAGATCTTGTCAATTAAGGTTCTTTACATTCCGCTACAGACAGCTTACTTTGGATGTGTGATGGATGTAGAAATTAAAAATTAGAACGAGATAAATGAGAACGTCCGATTGCATATATAGATTTTAGGCAATACCACCGCCTTGGTGATTGAACGGGTCGTAAAAATAGATTGTGGATACTCGTTAGATCCGCTTCGACAAGGCAGTTCTGCTGAGTACCCACAATATATGTGTTCATAGATTGCATATATAGATTTTGGGCAATACCACCGCCTTGGTGATTGAAAGGGTCGTAAATATAAATTGTGGATACTCGTTAGAACCGCTTCGACAAGGCAGTTCTGATGAGTACCCACAATCTATGTGTTCATAGATTGTGTATACTCGTTAGAACAACCTCGATAAGGCAGTAAAGCTTGTACAGCATTGCACTGTGTGCGCTTGTCTGAAATAACACCGCATTGATTTTGCACAAGACCATTTAAATATTTTTCACAGGAGTACTTGATATGATATTTTGCCCATTTTTGCCCTAACCACCTCTGTGTAAATGTTATGACCTGTCTCATGAGCCACTTTCTGTGAAAAAAATGATAGGTATTTCAGTAAAAATGATGAACAGTGCCATGACCACTATAGATGCAAAGGTTGCCTCATAAACATATCTCAAATTTGTGCTGTGCAAATGTCCCAAAAGCCTATCCAGGTCCTTAATATTAACAACAATGTCCTTTTCAGCACTGTAAGACCTTCTGTGTGTCCAAGAATGTACTTTGGACACATTATTCTGATAGGATTCTTTCTCTTTTCCAGTCTGTAGCTAGTAACCTCAGAATACTCACCAGGTCTAGCTGCTAGTTGCTGATGACAGCACATGTGCAAGTTAAGAAGTTCTTCTTATCCAAGTAAGTGTAGTTTCTTGCAGCCAGAAAGTGTTTTCTTGTGCTGACACCATTTTATATAGTGGAGAATGACAAGGCTAGTGCAATGTTACACTCCTCCCTGATTCTTTTATGGAGATTTTTTAGTCTGGGGCTCAGTTCTTACCTTGTAGTATGCCCCAGACTCAGAAAATAGTGCTTTGACTGTAACAAAAACACAGTAGAACCTTTCTGAAACACATTCAGAAATGAAATACCCTTTTTTGCAGTTTCTGGTATGCATAGTTGCTGTTTTATCATGACCTGTAGACTCTGTTTTGGTCGAAATTCAGCTTCAGTAGAAACCTTATGACTTTGATTGTTTTAGAGCCTGTCAGTATCTTTATCTAAGCCAGTTATCTGATAAGAAATGACACAACTGACTTAATTGGTTTGTTCTCTCCCTTTTTCTTACCTGCAGAGGGCGTCCACTTTAGACTCTGATCAGTAGCAAAGGGGAGATAATGAATATCTCAAAGGCCCAGTCATTTTAGGAAAATTTCGGGATTGGGGGTGGGTTCTTAAGTTTACGGCCCATGTCCACCAATTCAGTCATTTAGGGCCAGTGCTATCAGTTACATGTTTTACATCAAACATCACTGTTTGCATCCCTATTCACCACATTGCTGTGTATTATCAAATGACATCTCCAGAAAGCATCGTCCATCATGGACTTAGTGCGCAATTCTCTGAATTGAATTTGGCCGCTCTTCAGTATTAATGAAATTCCAAAAGGGTTATGAAAGCAACAACATGTATTTAAGTCAACACTTTTTTATTTGTTTTTATTACAAATAAGCCCAATTAAAATGTGGGATGACCAATGGCTGAAAATCAAAGAAAACTTCCAAACTTAAGGGAAAACGCCAAAAATTCAAGTCATCTTTTGGGGTCTTATTTACTGCAATTTGAAAAGCTAATTATTTGTCGAATGAGTACCCGCAATGTTTTTGTGCATCGTGCAGTCCATATTTACGCAGGAAATGATACGCTGTAGGTACCGTATGATTGTCCGATTTAAAGCCGACAAACAGTTTTCTTACACCAGACTGCAGCCTGTGCCCTTAAACTTTTTGCTCACATACTGGGGATGGAAATATTGTTTATTTTCAAGGATTTGAATATTTTTACATCTAAATATGGCCTTAAAGAGTATAATTTAAGCTAGTTTGGCTTTGTTTTTGGTCATTTTTCCCAATTTTGAATGAATTTTCCATTGGGGAAATGGGCAAAATTTTACTGAAGTCAAAAATTTGGCTCTAGTCCACTCCACAGTGACACAGGCATTCTATCAAGCATTAAAATCTACCAAAAAAAGCAATTAACAGCATTCCAAGACAGTTCAACAGGAATATTTTAAACAAAAACAGTTGTCGAGCTTGGCAAGGGCGCACAGATGATATCAGTTTTGGTGAAAAGCTTGTACAGCATCGCAATGTGTGCGCTTG